>JAPYZD010000018.1:0-144529 GCA_030522725.1 Ichneumoninae sp. B BG-2022a
ATATCAATTGATTGTTCGGTACAATTCATTGTATACCAATTGATTGTTGGGCACAATTCATTGTATATCAATTGATTGTTCGGTACAATTCATTGTATACCAATTGATTGTTGGGCACAATTCATTGTATATCAATTGATTTATCGGTACAATTCATTGTATAGAATTGATTGTTCGGTACAATTCATTGGTCCAAACGCTTTTGGCAACGAACGGTAGTTATCCAAG
The DNA here is from genome assembly GCA_030522725.1 of Ichneumoninae sp. B BG-2022a. Taxonomy (NCBI): domain Eukaryota; kingdom Metazoa; phylum Arthropoda; class Insecta; order Hymenoptera; family Ichneumonidae; species Ichneumoninae sp. B BG-2022a. Next base: position 229 of record JAPYZD010000018.1, read on the forward strand.
CCAGCTAGTAACAGACTTAAGTATCCACGAATGTCGGACGAGCAAGGGAATGCCTGTATGTAGTTCCGTAATTGAACGACAGAATGCCGTTTCGCCTAATGAGACAAACCGGGCCTGAGATCGATTTATTTTTGGGCAAAACAGTTATCGTCTTCGTTTCGCGAAATGTATTCAGCTCGCGAAATGTATTCAGCTCGCGAAATGTATGTTAATCTGACAATATTACACGGTGTAACTTACACCCAGCCGACCAAATCATCGTACCAATCGTTCGGCACCATTCATTGCATATGAATCGATCGTTCGGCACCATTGATCGAATATCAATTGATGGCTCGGTACAATTCACTGGTACCGAACCGCTACTGGCAACATCGCCGGTTATTCACGCCGGCGAGTTACAAACTTAAGTATCCGTGAATGTCGGACGAGCGTTGTGGGTGTACGCATGCAGTACCGTAATTGAATGAGAGAATGCAGTTTCGCCCGATGAGAGAAACCGGACGGGAGATCGATTTATACTCCCGGAAAGCCGTGATACAATAGCCACGGGAGATAACGCTCGCATGCCCGAGACGGATGAGATCTCGGGGATTTCGAGGCGAACCGCACGAAATTAGCGCGCGAACGCGCTCGTGCATGCGGAAGCCGCGAGAACGGACAGCTAATACTGTGGCAATGGATCAGACACATCTCTATATATATATGTACATATATATGTATATATATGTGTGTATATATATGCATATATATATATATATGTATACATACATGTATATATGCGTATATATATGTTCATATACATATGTATAAATATATGTATATGTATGTGTATATATATATGTGGGCGAGATATTTCACTGTCCCTTCGTTTGGGTCCACCCTCCGGTCATTCCATCTGCATCGTCAAGCATGTTGACGTATCGTCCCCGGAAACGCGGGGACACGTCAGGTATGCAAACAGAATGCGGTAGCCGAGAGGATTCCCGTCGCGAGTCTATATAGATGGACAGATAAACCTGAGCGGCGGGACGGAAGGGGACGTGTCGAATCTCACTCCGTGGCTATCGCGGTTAAATGCAAAATTCATTGAGTTCGAAATTTCGCGAAACTCGGAGGACTCGATCGATCTCCCCTATTCCGAAGCTCGGCGGTTCCGGAAAATCGGGGAAGGCGGGGAGGGGGGCGATGTGGGATAGGGTGAAAGGGGTGAATATCTACCGGCTCGATCACCACGTAGGTCGATGAAGTAGACGAACAGGCATGTTCATTACCTTTACACATTTGATGGTGTTCCGTTTTGCCCCGGTCTTGTGTATACAGTGGAGTTATAAAATTAAATTGCGGTTCGGGAAAAATGGCATAGAGTAAACGGGATGAATGTGGATCAGACTTATCAGAACGTAGATCAATGATGTGCAGACCGGGTTATATTCACCACTTTTGGGCTACCGAAGACTGTAAAAAAATGTCGTTTCAAAATTAATGAAGCTTAATGAATAATGAAAATTTATTAATTAGAAGGTTTTTTTTACATAATCTGATTCTGAAATTTCAGACATACATGTGTTGCGATATTACAGCAAAATTTGTATTTTTATAATAGTAATATTTTGTAAATTTCAGGCAAAAGATTTGAAATTTTTGTATCTCGTATTTTAATTTTACAATAAAAGTAATTTAATGTTTAATTAATGTAAGTAATGTAAGCAAATTTCAATTTCCAGTATATTAAATTTACAATTTATTTTTACAGTGAATTTTTACAGCCTTTTTTTTGGTGTTCCGTTCTGTCCCGGTCATCTGTGTGGATTTCATAGAAATAAATAGCGATTCTGGGAAAAATGGAATAGGGTGAAAGGGGTGAATATGGACCGGCCCGATCAGCACGTAGATCAATGATGCATAGACTTGGCCTTATTCACCCCTTTTGGCCTACTGAATTTGCCCGCCAATTTTTTCGGCATTCCGTTTTACCCCTGTTATCCATACAGTAGATAGATAAAAATAATTTAGGATTCGGTGCCAAATGAGATAGGATGAAAGGAGTGAATGTGGACCAGCCCGATCAGCACGTAGATCAATGATCTAGGGAAGAGTGGGGCAAAATGGGACATTGAGGAAAGACGCAATTGTCCAATATGTTTTTAATGGGACCCACCGTTTTGCCCCATCGTCCCATTTTGGCCCACTCTTCCCTACAGACCGGGCCATACTCACCACATATGGCCCAATGAATTTTTCCACCAATGTCTTTGGTATTCCATTTTGGCCCACTCTTCCCTACAGACCGGGCCATATTCACCACATTTGGCCCACTGAATTTTTCCGCCAATGTCTTTGGTATTCCATTTTGCCCCAACGTCCCGTTTTGGCACTCTTCCCTACAGACCGGGCCATATTCACCACATTTGGCCCAATAAATTTTTTCGCCAATGTCTTTGGTATTCCATTTTGCACCACCGCCCCATTTTGGCCCACTTTCCCCTACAGACCGGGCCAAATTCACCACATTTGGCCCACTGAATTTTTCCGCCAATGTCTTTGGTATTCCATTTTGCCCCGATCTTCCGTACAGCGCTGTGCCCCCGAGGACATTAGACGCGACGAGGTTAAGGATTCCGGCGCGCTCCGGTTTCAAAGAGACGAAACGACGGGACGAGCGTGAACGTCTCGGTCCATTCTCCGAATGCCGGTAGAGCTTCGCAGTGGATTCGTTGAATGGGGAAATATTCCGTCGCCCCTGTACCGTTCGGGGTACAAGGATTCCGACTCGAATAAAATACCCTCGCTTTACGCTCCATCGGCTCCCTCTCGGGTACACCGGGGCAAAACGGACACGCTCCGATAAACAAACACCCTACATGGCCCAGACCCGACCCACGAACTCGACGTTTACCGACAAAACGAAACCAAAACTCCATTCCCAAAAATATTTACCAGCACACCCAGAAATTTTTTTTTTTTTACGTCCACCGTTTATTAAGATCAAGTAAAATATTTATTTGTTTTAAATAAATATTTACTTTAAACGAATAAATGTTTTATTTAATCTTAATAAACGGTGCGCACAGAGAAAAAATAAATTGTCGGATTAACCAAGGTGCGTCACCCGCGCTCAAAGGCGTTAGTTGGCACAATAAAATATTTTGAGTGGATCGAAATATTTTAAATCGCCCGAAGCGAATAATCGTTCGACAAAAAAAATTATTTAGTTGTACCAACCAAATAACAGCTTTGAACTTATGTGACCGCGAATTTACACCCAGAAAAAAATTTTTTTTGACGTTCACCATTTATTTGATTTCAGTAAAATACTTACTTGATTATTTAATAAATTATTAAATATTATTAAATTAAATTAAATGAATTAAATAAATATTTATTTCATTTAAGTAACTATTTACTTAATTAAAATAAATATTTATTTAAATCAAGTAAGTATTTACGTAATTTAAATAAATATTTATTTAGATCAAATAAATATTTGACTGAAACCAAATAAACGGTGGCCGTCGAATAAATTGTTTTTCTGGGTGTGTTTAATCCAACAATTTTTTTTCCCAGCGCGCTATTCGCGGCAAAGTGTTCGAGGGTGTGCCGTCATGCCCCACGTCCCATCTCGCCCCACCCCTCTCCCTCGAGACGTAAAATTTCCGCAGTTTCGCGAAGAGTTTCGGTTTCGAGTCGTGCGGATTCCGAGCTCGGCCCCGAGACGGAAAGATCCGCTGGTCGTTTTCTCAAGAATACGGAAACAAGAATACCGTGCGCAAGAAATTTCGCGAGACGGATGCGACGCATCGGTGCAAATATTTGTGTATACTTCTCAGCGAAGAGAAAAACGCTGAAGCGCAGGAAGAGAAATACTGAAGAATTCTGGCATTTTCAAAACCGTTACGATATTACACGTCCGGTTTTCACGGCGATGGGTTTACGGTGTAACGATGCACAATCCTCAGGTTTGTTGACGGAGGCGTTGAAGGCACCGGGACGATCTCCGCGAAGGATTCCCGGTGGCGCGTCGGCGACGCGCGACCCTCGGCGAGGTGTCTTTGAAGGCGGAAACAAGCGGTCTTTGTGGCATCCGCGTATGTGCGTTGTCACCGCTGCACAGGGCAAACTTCCGCTCGGGCCGCTCGACTTCCTGCGCGCGGTTTCCGTGATTCGCCGAATATTATTCGCTCGGTCTTCGCAAAGAAACCGGGCGACCGTCTGTGGGAGTTCGAAGATTTGTTGGTGGAAATTTTGCGTGGCTAGGTACATTTCTATCCACTTTTTCTGCATCATTCGGCGAACTGTTTGATTAAATTGGTTGGGTAGAAAAATTAATTTGTTAGAGGTCGAGTAATTAGCAGCTCCAATTCGTCTGTTGGCGGGATTAAATTCACTTACTGGTAGCCAAGTTATTAGTTGCAACAATCAATTGATTCGTCGGCGATCAACTAATTAGTTGCCCCAATCAAATGATTCGGCGGCGATCAACTAAGTTGTTGTCCCAACCAAATTCATCGGCAAGCAACTTATTTGTTGGCCCAAACAGATTGATTTGTTGGTAGCCAACGAATTTGTTGGTCCAACCAGATTGATTTGTTGGTAGCTAACAAATTTGTTGGTCCAAACGGATTGATTTGTTGGTAGCTAACAAATTTGTTGGCCCAACCGGATTGATTTGTTGGTAGCTAACGAATTTGTTGGCCCAACCAGAGTGATTTGGTGGGAGCCAACGAATTTGTTGGTCCAACCGGATTGATTTGTTGGTAGCCAACAAATTTGTTGGCCCAACCACATTGATTTGTTGGTAGCCCACGAATCTGTTGGTCCAACCATATTGATTTGTTGGTAGCCAACCAATTTGTTGGCCCAACCAGATTGATTTGTTTAGCTGGTCTAACTAAACAGAAAGGAGGAGCTGAAGGTTCACGGATACGTGAAAGATCCATGAAAGGAAAGCAGGAGTACCAATTTTTTCAACATTCCTCAAACACCTTGCTACTTTCATTGGCGCCACGTGCTCCCAACTACTTTGTTGTCCCAACCAAATTCATCGGCAAGCAACTACTTTGTTGTCCCAACCAAATTCATCGGCAAGCAACTGATTTGTTGTCCCAACCAGATCGATTTGTTGGTAGCCAATTTATCAGCTGGTGTAACTAAACAGAATGGAGAAGCTGAAGGTTCACGGATACGTGAAAGATCCATGAAAGGAAAGCAGGAGTACCAATTTTTTCAGCATTCCTCAAACACCTTGCTACTTTCATTGGCGCCACGTGTTCCCAACTACTTTGTTGTCCCAACCAAATTCATCGGCAAGCAACGACTTTGTTGTCCCAACCAAATTCATCGGCAAGCAACTACTTTGTTGTCCCAACCAAATTGATCGGCAAGCAACGGATTTGTTGTCCCAACCAAATTGATTCATCGGCACCCAACGAATTTGTTGTCCCAACCAGATCGATTTGTTGGTAGCCAATTTATCAGCTGGTGTAACTAAACAGAATCTTGAAGCTGAAGGTTCACGGATACGTGAAAGATCCATGAAAGGAAAGCAGGAGTACCAATTTTTTTCAGCATTCCTCAAGCACCTTGCTACTTTCATTGGCTAGGTACATTTCCATCCATTCATCTACACCATTCTCCGAACTCTTCAATTAAATTCGTTGGGCAGCAAAATCAATTTGCTGGTAGCCGAGCAATTATCTGGCCCAACTAATTTATTGGCGGTATGAAATTAATTTACTGACCAAGTTATCAGTCCAAGTTATCAGTTTGCCCAAGCAATCGATTCGTCCGCAACCAACTAATTTATGTGTCCCACCCAAACTGACTTTCTGGTAGCCTCCTTATAAGTTGGCCCAACGAATTAATTGATTGGCAATCAATTAACTTATTGTCCCAACCAGGTGGCTTTCGTGGCTCAACAGAATTGATTTCATGGTAACCAACCTACCGCTTGGCCCAACCAAGTACCTTGCCATAAGACAATTTATCAGCACCTCCGTATTGATCACGCTGAACCTATCAAAACCCGCACTTAGCCGGCCCATGAAAATTGTTCATCCCCGCGTGCTGCAGATAGGAAACCTATGTCGAAGTGCCTCTCGATCAAGCATGTCCTAGGTCATGGCAATCCTTTCAAGCTTACAGTGCCACATGACAAACGCCGTTCCCACGTGCCATACAAACTTGCATTATTCCAGATACAACGCCAAATTTATGGCAAGACTTGGCCCAACGAATGAATTGATTGACAATCAACTAACTTATTTTCCCAACCCGGTGGCTTTGGTGGCTCAACAGAATTGATTTCATGGTAGTCTTATGGCAAGTACCTTGCCATAAGATAATTTATCAGCGCCTCCGTATTGATAACCCTGAGCCTATCAAAAACAACATTTGCCGGCCCATGAAAATTATTCATCCCCGCGCGCTATAGATGGCAAACCTACGTCAAAGCTCCTCTCAATAAGGCACGTCCTAGGTCATGGGAATCCTTTCCGGCTTGCAGCACCACATGACAAATCTTCCCTGCGCGATCGAGAACGCCGTCTCCACGTGCCATATAAACTTGCATTATTCCAGATACAACGCCAAATTTATGGGAAGGTTTTCCTCACGAAGGCGCCTCGGTAAAACCGTGTCAACTCCGTTCCCAGCACCCGGAAAGGATTGCTCGTCGTTGTTGTGACGCCGAATCCTCAGCTTCGCGAACGATACAGATGTACGTTATGTAGAACAAGATAAGAACGTCCGAGCGCCTTAGATGCAAAGTGGAGAATCCTTTGCCAGGAACGTCGCGCTGCCGGACTGCGAAAGCGGAAGCTGACGACTAAAAGCTCCGGCCTGCGAGCGCTTCGCACCCGCCCCAGCGGGACGGCGACCGAGAGGACTGCTAATCGGGCATTCGTTCAGCTCAGTACTTCATTCAACGGCACGTCTCTTCGCGTTCCCTCCTCTCGCCGCTCGCGTCTTTTTACCTCCGTCCTGTCGTGCCTTCTCCTTCGCGCCCGCCTATTTCTCGGCTTAAGCCTTCGCTACCGGTGAACTTAAGTGCTCCGGAGCTTACGCTCTCCTCTCACACTCCCGACAGCTCGCTATCGCGTACTCTCGCACTCTACCACGTACTCCACCCCGGCTCTCGGTGGCTCCGTCGTTCTCGGTGCACTCAACTTCGCCGCTTTCGACCCTCCGGGATTTTCGAACCGGTAGCGGCTTCAGGGCTCCCTAAAATCTCTCGATTCCTCTGGTAATCTTCGAAAGAGACTAATGGCTCGGCTATACGTTGCCAGTGAGCGGGAGAGGACAACGATGCTCGTCGACAACCGACGGCTCGAGTTCCGAGGCAGCGGATTGGCAATTGATTAGTGACTTGTTGTATCACCGATTGTTAATTATTGCATCATCGATTGTTAATTATTGACTTGTTGTATCACCGATTGTTAATTATTGTCTTGTTGTATCACCGATTGTTAATTATTGCGTCATCGATTGTTAATTATTGCATCATCGACTGTTAATTATTGCATCATCGATTGTTAATTATTGCATCATCGATTGTTAATTATTGCATCACCGATTGTTAATTATTGCATCGTCGATTGTTAATTATTGCATCGCCGATTGTTAATTATTGCATCACCGATTTTAATTATTGCATCACCGATTGTTAATTATTGCATCACCGATTGTTAATTATTGCAACACCGATTGTTAATTATTGCACCACCGATTGTTAATTATTGACATCTGTTGACGTGTAATCGTGTAATGACTGTAAGGTTGTTGGGACTCGGAGGCTTCGCACCGTCTTTATGGACTATGGAATTTACATGGTGTGGAGTCCTTGAAGTCCTTGGAGTCCTGGAATTGTCCTCGAATTTTGCCCGACCTTAAAAAAGTTCAGAAATGTCCTCGAATTTTTTATTTTCTTGAAAATTTTAGTCTGTTCAAAAATGTATATTTAGTTTAGGAAATGTTTTTGGCTTTTTAAAATGAAATGCCACGTATTATTCCGGATGTCAGGTATTTCCGGTGCGACATCACTTCCGGTTGGAAAATGAGAAAACGTTTCCTGCCCCCCCGCGGAAAACTGTGGTCAGGATTGCAAAGTAATAATAAGCTTTTTTCCCCGGGTACAAACATGGTACCGGTGAAATGAAAAATCTCGCCGGGAGCGAATATCGTGTCAGTGTCCGGTGAAACTTTTATTTCAACGGTAAATACGCTCGCGCGCCCGTGTAAAAAGTTTATTACAGTTTTTCATTACCCACCTCGTTATTTCGCATGCTCTTAATACGTATGCACGTAACGCGTTTATTACGCGTAACCATGCGTGACTAACGCAATCAAGTCCATATATATGTGTATATATATATATAGGGGAAACCGGGGCAAGATGGGCACCCTAAACAAATAACGCAATTTGTCACCCAACGATGATATTTTCATAGGTTTTATAACCGGTCCCAAAAAGAACATTTTCTGGGGCGAAACGGTCTACCCGTTAATTTTTCAATTTTTTTTTTTTTGGGCACCCCATTTTGCCCCGCTTCCCTATATATATATATATATATATATATATCTGCATACCCGACGATTATGCAAATTCCACTGAAGTTCAGAAATTTAGCTGCCGCGGTAGGACGCAATTTTCGTGGAAAGTAATTTACGGCTTGGCAAACAAGTTTAAGTGGAGGCTGGATGAGAGGGTGGCGAATCCTTCTATTCGGGTGCAAGGGTTGCCGCACTCTGTCGTCGCTCCTACAGCCGGACAGCCCCGGGCCCGTGACGTCGCAACTAACGAGTTACACGTTTTCCACCCTGTACGCTCATCTAGAATGTGCGTCTCAGCAGCCTCGCGGGCTTCTAACCGTCGCGCTAGCAAACGGAGGAACGCTGTTCTCATTAAAGGGCTGTTGGACCTTCTTGTTTTACCGACGGAACGAGGCGATTTCGTACAATCGACTTTACATCATTAATATGCTTCAAATTTTACAGGACTGTAATACAGTCCTGTAAATCCTGAAAACGTCCAAGAAATAAAAAAAATCGAATATTTAAGAGTTTCGCGAAAACCAATATGGCCGCTCAAAATTTGAACAGCAACTATTTTGTAGGCTATTCAATATTCTGGAACACGCATACTTAAAAAGAGAGCGGAAATATCTAAATATATTCCAAAATCGTAACAAAGTTATTGCACGAAAGAAATGCGTGTAAAGTGTATTCTACGTTTACGTTTAGTGCGAACTTGTGACAAGTGATCGGAGCCGATAAGAAGCGCATGAATGTAGTTTAGGGTGCGATGTGGAGCCAGCGGTGCGTCAATTGTCAAACTGAGTTAATGCTTTTTCGCAAATTTTATTAGTCGAGTTTCTTTATTCATTATGCGTCGTTAATCAAAATTCGACTGCACGCCGAAACGCTTATCTCAATATTGTAGACCTGCACATTAATGTTTTTTCGCAAACTGTAATAGTCGATTTTCTTAATTCCTTATGCGTTGTTAATCAAAATTCGATTGCACACCGAAACGCTATTCTCAGTATTGTAGACTTGCACGTTAATGCTTTTTCGCAAACTCTAATACTCGATTTTCTTAATTCTTTATGCATCGTTAATAAAAATTCGAGTGCACACCGAAACGCCTATCTCAATATTGTAGACCTGCACGTTAATGCTTTTTTGCAAACTCTAATACTCAATTTTCTCAATTCCTTATGCATTGTTAATCAAAATTCGACTGCACGTCGAAACGCTTATCTCAATATTGTAGACCTGCACGTTAATGCTTTTCCGCAAACTGTAAGAGTCGATTTTCTTAATTCCTTATGTGTTGGTAATCAAAATTCAATTGCCCGCCGAAACGCTTATCTCAATATTGTACACCTGCACGTTAATGCTTTTTCGCAATCTGTAATAGTCGATTTTCTTAATTCCTTATGCAGTGTTAATCAAAATTCAATTGTCCGCCGAAACGCTTATATCAATATTGTAGACCTGCCCGTAATGCTTTTTCGCAAACTATAATACTCCATTTTCTTAATTCCTTATGCGTTGTTAATCAAAATTCAATTGCCCGCCGAAACGCTTAAGTCAATATTGTAGACCCACACGATTTGAAGCATACGGATAGCATATTAACAATTCCAAATTGAAGCAAAAAAAAATCGCCTCCTTCCGTCATTAAAAAGGTCAATAAGGAGTTAAAAACGAGTCCAGCATCCCATTAATTCGGGCACGACGCTTCTGAGAATTCTCGTCGAAAAATGTAGAGCCGTTAGCAAAAAAAAGAAAAGCAAAAAAAATCACCTTCCGTCACGAAAAACGCCAACATGGAGTTAAAAACGAGTCCAGCATTCCATTAATTCGGGCATGACGCTTCTGGGAATTCTCGTCGGAAAATGTAGAGTCATTAGGAAAAAAAAGCAAAAAAAAAACGGCGAGAATCGTGGTCTAACACTTTCACGGACATTGCGCGACGTGGTACAATCGCTCGTTGATCTCGGGCGTAACGCAGCGCGCTGATATTGCCGCAGTGTTTTCCGCTTACTCGCTGGTTATGTCGTTTTTCTTCCTCACGTTTCACTTACTCCACCTCTAATAATCGTTTTTCCTTTTGGCTCTCCTTTCACCCTTTTTTTTCAACTCCTCTATGGTTCATTTTTCTCGGCTTTTTATGGACCTGTGCTGCGCGTCGAGAAACGAAGCTCCGGAACGAGGAAAAAGAAGACACGAGAGAGTCGGATGATATCGGAGCTTTCCATGAAAAACTTGAAATATTCGCCGGCAATTTCAGAATATTATTACGCCCGAAATATCCAACACTGACCACGGCTCCATGGTGTAAATTCTGTTGCGCTTTTGTTTTATTCTCGGTGGCGAAATTTAATTAATTAAATTAATTAACTCGGTAACGAAGATAATTAGACAGAATTTTCCTGTTTTTTTTTTTTTTTTTTTTTTTTTTTTTTTTTTTTATTTTTTTTTTTTTTTTTTTTTTTTTTTTTTTTTATTTTTTTTTTTTTTTTTTTTTTTTTTTTTTTTTTTTGATTATTTGAAATACTTTTTTTTATTGAATTCTCTCATTATAATACTTTAAAATTATAATTTTAATTTATAAAAAATTATATAATAATTATATATCATAAATAATTTCTTTTTAAATTTATTTTTATAATTAATTATTTATAGATTTATTATATATATTTAATAATTAATTTTAAGAATTTTCAATTTTTTTTTCAATAATTTGTTCAATTATTTTATTGTATTTCTTAGATTAAATTTTCATAATTTATTAAATTTAATTAATTCTTAAATTTATTCTAAATTTATTTTCAATTTATCATTATTTATTTTTATACTTTAATATTATTTAAATTATTCATTATTTAAATTAATTTATATTTATTAATTTAATCATTTATTTATTTTTGTATCTATTTTATTAAGAATTTATTCAAGGTTGTTTAAATTTATTTTTTCTATGAAATATATTTTATTTACAATTTATTTTTTTAAATTAATTTTATTCTGAGATTAAAAAATTACCTATAAATATTTGAACGATTTAAAGAATTATCATTAGTTGCATTTAGGCCGAAAAAATTGCCCACAAAAAATTTTGCAGATGTCTGAAATGAAATTTCATTTCCTGCTTGAATTTGTCCAATTAGATTTTGAGAAGTACATTGCGGTTCTATAATAAAAATACGATTTAAATTCTGAATATAATTTCTGAATTTATTTAAATAAATTAAATTAATTTTTTCAATATAATATTTACGAATTTCAATTGCTGAAATTGTATGAACATCTTGTAAATAACTATATAATGGTTTAAATTCTAAAAGTGAATTTTTTTGTAATATATGAAAATTGTTTTGTTTGAAATTATTAATTATATTAATAAAATGATTTCTTATACGTGAAATTGCTTTTATTCTTAATTTAATTAAAATTGGTTCTGATTCTTTTGCACTAGGATTTATTCTAATTCCTGGTTGTTTACATCTTTCAAATTTTTTATTTAAATTTTCAACTTGTTTAAGATATTTTATATTAATTTCATCTTCACATATACTTTTTGTCAAGTCGGGAGTTATCAAATTTTGATTTATATAAGTTGTTAATAATTCTTTTAATTGACGTTTATATAATAATGATTCTTCAACTTCTAATGATTTTTTTTGTAATTTTGAAATTTTCTCTGTTATTTCTGAAAGATTATTTCCAAATTCTTCTAAAGCATTTTCTGTAACTTCAAGTGTTTTATCTAATTCATTTATATTTTTACTAAACTTAATTAAATATTTAAATGAATTTAATGTTTCAATTATAAATTTTTCTTTTGTTTCTTCAACTTCATTTCTTATTTTATTTTTTAAAATTTTTTGTGATTTTTTTTCAGTAAGAAATTCTATAATTTCTGAATTATTTTTATATTTTTTATATAATTCACTAAGGTCCATTTATAATTTATTAGGCAATCTTTTTTTTTCTTCTCCATAAAATTAAAAATTTTATTATAATTATTCCAATCTAATATAAAATATTAATTTTTAAATTTAATATTTTTAAATTTAATATTTTTAAATTTAATATTTTTAAATTTAATTTTTTTAAATTTAATATTTTTAAATTTAATTTTTAATTTTACCTTATGAACATTAATTTGTATTTTTTCTTTTATCATATAAAGTAATGCAGCATTTATAACTGTTTTAATTAGTTGTAATAACATTCCCCGATATAAAGTTTGCACTCCTTCCTAAAAAAAAATTTTTAGAGAATAAAATTATAATCAATAATTTTTTTTTTGAAAAATTTACATTTAAAATTGTCGTTATTAATACTCCAAGAACTCCACCAGTACGCATTTGCTTCAAAAATAAGAAAAATAAAACTAACTTCTGGTAGTTTGGATTTTAATACATTTAATTCACTTTTATTGCTATATACAGGCAATTTTCCTATTATTTCATTTTTTGTTATTGAGCTATTTGAATCTGAAGGTGTAGGATATTCGGAGCTTCGAGGTGTATTTTTATACGATATGTTATACTGTTTACACAAAAATGATCCTGAAAGAAAAATCAAAATATTTTATAATGTAATATATACATTCACTTATTAATTATTATATTGAATATTTTCACGAAAATACGAATTTAGTACGTACTAGAAGATATTTCATACAAGCAGAAAGTTATATTAAGATCTACCGTATATATAAATACTATACATACTTCTTAATAAATATCATACATATGATATATATACTATGTGCTAGCTAATAATACTACGTACTTATTGATAGATACTGTGTACTAATAAAAATCATACTTTGTATATGAATACTAACTTTGTATATTAAATACTACGTAGTAATTGGAATTGACTAATGGGAATGAGCAATGTAATTTCATACATATAACACGTTCTAAAACTGAAAATTTATACGTATTGATTGAAAAATACCACGTACTAATAAGAATAAATTATACACTTATTGGCGTATAAAAACTAACTTACTAATACATAATACACATATACGGACATATTCATAACAAGCTTTGCGTAAATTTGGATATACGGAAATTAACACGAATACTATGACAACATTGTAATCAATTTCAACGACAGCACAGAAATACTGAGCATGCTTATCCATTCTTCAAAATTACGGAATCTATATACAAGATATAAATGTTAATTGTAAAGCATCATACTTTTTAATAACAAAAATCATTAATAAGATTTATAAAGAAGATAAGGTTTACCTTCGCGTGAAGTTAATTTAGTATCTATGCAAAAAGAAGCCGGTCGAAAAAATCGTGTTGAAATGCAATTGCTTATATTTCGTAAAGACGGATCATTTTTTGCCTTCAAATGAAAATATATTTCAAAGCTGCTTGAAAGCGTATAACATTTAATTGATAACTCCCGATAATACAAAAATAATAAATTTATTTACAAACCTCAGTTTTAATGTCTAATGGATTTTTCGAAAGATTTTCCTTTAAATTACTTTCACTGAAAATTGAAAGATTAAGAATTAAGTCACCTTTCTTGATGTTTTGTTTGAAGCAAAATCTGATGAAAAATAAACTCAAAATGAAAAAAAAAAAAACTCCAAAAAAAAAAAACTCCAAAAAAAAATGTAGTAATTTTTACCTTAGTACGTATTAAAGGATAGGTTATGATTGTAGCCAAAGATTTAGCTATAGCACCTATGAATATAAATTAAGGAATTGAATTTCAAACCTGAAATAAAAGACTGTATTGCTGTTAATTGAGGTAATGTCTATTATGTATTTTATAAATAAAAATATGTCACCTCATCAAGAGTTGATGGCCATCTTTTATTAAAAAATGAAAAATTATTTTTACGTAAGAGGAAAAGTTGTAAGAAATATCTGTTTTTATTTTTTCAAATACTTTAGCTTACTTTAATTTGTCATATGATAAGTTTGTTAATGCAGGATTGAAACATAATAAAATAGCAGCACCAAATCCACGATAAAATCCTGTAATACCTAATTGGTTTATTGATTTAAAATTTTTTATTTACCATCTTCATTATATATTTGTTTAATTGATTTCATAAACGAATTATCAGTAGTTTGTGCCAGAAATGAAACCAATTCAAGAGGAGCTAAAAAAATAGATGACAATAATACTATACCTGTTATACATTGATTCAATATTGCGGCTACAGCAGCAAGAACTGAATATATAATAAATTGAAAATTATCCAGAATAAGAAGTTTACAAAAAAAATTAATATAATTTTTTATAAATATTAGAATTTATTAAAATAAAAATATTTATTATAAACAATTGTAAAAAAAAAAAAAGTACCTAGTGTTGATAAAGCATCAATATGTCCAAATTCTTCTTCCCAAACCCATTTTAGACTTTTATACCTGTGAAATTTTTTTTTTTTTTTTTTTTTTTTTCTTATAAATACTTCAACAATTTTAATTTCAATACCATCATACATAGCGTGAAAAATTCCACCTTTTTCTGTAATTGTTCTTAATATAACATCGGAAATTGTGTGAATAACAAATGACTCTAAACATAAAAATTGTACAATTTTAATTATTACCTTGACGTCCTGTTTCTGTACGTTCTAATATTTGTGGTCCCCTACTTCCAGATAAAGCTTGATATCTAACAAGTAAGACATCCAATGGATAAAGGATTGCTGTTGAACATGTTGCTGCTAATCCACTTGCAACAGCCTCAGAAAGAGAATCAATTTTCTTATTAAAGCTTTCCATATTCATCTGTGACTATAACAAGTCTCAAAATAAGAGTAATCAAGATTTAATATCTGATAACTTCTTATCCATCTTTTTTTATTTTGAAATAAAAATGATAAAATAGTCAAAATTAATTTTTTTTTTTTTTAAATCATAAAAAAATTTAAAAAAATTTATCTTACTGATGATTTTTCAAACATTTTGAATTTAATCAAAAATGAAAAAAATTAAAGAAAAAAAAAAAATCTGAACTATTCTTATTTTGGAAATTATTTCTTAAAACTTAAAAAAAAAAAATAAATTATTTTTATGTCGATTTTCACAATAACTCTGAATATGTGTAGTTGTAATTGAAATAAAAAAATAAGTAAAATTACATCATATTAAACCCCTGTTTTATAAATACAAGAAGATAATTTTTTTTGTCAAATTTAAGGAATAAAAATTTTAATAAAATTTTTTAAATTAATTTATAAAAATAAATTTTTAAAAAAACTTGTAAAATTTTTAATATTAAATTCTTAATAAAATTTTAAAATAAGAATCACATAAAAATTAAATAGAATTTAAAAATATTTAAGATAAAAATTTTGTTTCGTTAAATTTATGACAAATAAATTGTTTGAAATGTTGCGATTATAAATTATTTTATATGAAAAATATAATATCTCTTTAAAATTGTTTTAAGAAATTTAATTAAGATTTGATTTAAAACAAAATAAATCTAATTTGCTTGAAGTTTACATGAATTAGCACGTGAAGCAAATCGTAAGGAATTTAGAGATTCATTTAAATTATCTCTTAAAGGTGATATATTAACAAACATCAACGTCTTAGCATTTCCACCTGATTTTAATTTTTTTTTTTTTTTTCTTCACCTAATGAATCTTTTAATAACATTGTTAATTTAGAATTTCTGAATGGTATATGACTTTTTTTACCCGCTGTCACAATTGGGACATTAAAGAAAAATTACCTATAGAAAAAATAACATCACATAAGCAAGAAAGTGACTTATTAATATATTGTGTTTCTTTAAGTCTCTCTCCTGTGACTTGAGATTTTTCAAGTCTTTCTGATCCGGCTAAATCGACCTAAAAAATTTAATTTTCTTAATTTTTTATTTTTATTTATTAAAAATTTTTTTTAAACTTACAAGTGATAAACAACTATCTACAATCTTTCCATCAAGGCTTCTCTGTCCCATTATTTTTAATTGGAATATGCTGTGAATTAATTTTTTTTTTTTTTTTACCTATGACTTCTACTACTTCTTTCATTACATGCTGTTGCAGCTACTACTCTTTGTGATTGTGCTTGTTGTAATAATCGATATACATCGCTTGAGTTATATACAGGAACTAATACAATATTTTTTTCAGGCTAACTTGAATTAATATTTGTAACAGTAACATTTCCTTTATTGTCAAGTTTAATATCACAAATATTACGAGATGTTGATTTATCTTCCATTTCTTTAGTTGAGCTGCACAAAGAATTTGGAACAAAAATCTCACTTAACGTTTCTAAAACTTGAAAGTAAATCTCTAATTGTTTCATTATAAATCTATTACACAAAAAAAAAAAAATTTTTTCAAATTTTTTCATCAAATTAAATTTTACCTCTAAAATACAAACATGAACTTGATAAAGCCATCCATTACTAAAAGATAATATGAGACAAAACAAAATAATGTTCTTACTTTGTCAAATGATGCATGGAATTGAAAATAAGATCGATAGCTCTTGGGACAATACCCGCCTGTGTAATAATTTATTTAATTATAATTACTTGAATATTGGGACATAATAGATGATTAGCATTCCAAACACCCTCCATTGTATATGTTTTTCCACTACTTGTTTGTCCATATGCAAATATAGAAACATTAAAACCATCAAGAGCACTTTGTATTAAACTGATTTTTAAAAAAATACTAAAATAAAAAACTTACTTCGAGATTTCTGAAAATATTTCTTCTTGCGTAGATTTAAAATCAAAAACTCGATCAAAAAAAAATCCATGTGGGACACAATCATTATTGGCTGCTGGTTTTTGCTGCTACAAAATATGTCTAACTTTAAACCTACCCAGCTTTTTACTTCTGGGACAGATGTAATAGTAATATTCCCATCTTCCGTTATAATGTCTGCTTCTTCAAGAACCTGCTCTATTTCCGTAACTAATAAATTAAATTAAAAAAAATTTGTCAATTTTAAAATTTATCTTCTACCTGTTCGCGGTCTAATTCTGCAAAATACTCTAAGATTACCACGTAGACATTGAAGTCTATCATGAGCTATACGTCTTTGGGACTCAATATAAGCACGATATTTTGCAAGTCTTTGAGAATAAGCTGAAAGTTCCTAATGAATAGATTTTAAATTTAATCATACTTTTGCAGCATCTCTGGTTTGACTAACAAGTTGTAATGTCGCTGTTGCTTTCCAATTTTTGACCTAAAATAATGATATAAAATAATTAACTGACATTAGTTTCTTCTTTTAAATCATCTAAACGGTCAGCTATACATTTTAAATTATCTATAGAGACTTGCTTAGTTTTTTCTAATTGTAATAATAATTTCTTTGATGAATCTCGCTCCTACAATGTTAATTAAAAAAAAAACTCAACTTTTTTTACTTCATTCAAATTATTTAACGTTTGTACTGATTTTCTCAATATATGAGCAACTCTATCCTGGAGGAAAACATTTTTAATTAAAAAAAAAAAATTATAAAAAAAAAAATTTTTTTTCTCGAAATTTTTTTTGAAAAAAAAACTTAATAAAATAAAAGTACCTCGTGAGAAATAAATGTTTGCTCTAATAATTGTGCAACTTCATTTTGAGTTAAGGTAATTTTATTCTGATAAATATTTAGATAAGTAATACGTACATAATTTTCAGAAATAAATTTAAAGGCTTTTTCATGATTAGAAATAATTTCTATTAGTAAAGATTTCCATTCATTTAATTGTCTCAAACTAATTTTATTTATATTGTCAATTCTAAAAATTTATAAGTTACGTAGATCTCACTCATTTTTGATATTTGAAATTTTAATCCTATCTATGTTAAATTTTTTTTCAATTAATTCTATGGAAAAATTATTTTCTGTAGGGAATTCATTTTCTTGATTAGCATTCTTGGGAGATACAAGTTGCCTTATCTGTTGAGAACTGCTAATTTTCATATCAAACCTGTAATATCAGGCTCAAATCATATTTCAAGGGTCATGTTTATTATTCCATATTAATTTTCAAATAATATGAGTACCGAAACTAGTTCACCTACACGGGTGGCTTTTATACATCTTGATTTGGGAATTGGTGGTGCTGAACAATTAGTTGTTCTCGCGGCTTTGGGACTTCAAAATTTGAATCATCAAAAAAGTTTAAAAAAAAATGAATTGAATTCAAGGCGTGCATATAATGTCGAAATATTTACAGCTTATCATGATAAAAATCATTGTTTTGAAGAAACAAAAAATGGTAATGTCCAAGAATATATCGTCCCAATGCATCACTTTTCTAATACAAATTTTTAATTCAATCGTAACATTTTTGTCCCATTAACCTTTGGTAGTTCTTATATGATTTATTCGTCCCATTTTTTCTGTCACAATATATAATTTTTAATAATATTTTAGGTCAATTGAAAGTGACTGAATATGGTAGATGGTTACCTCGACGTATTTTTGGTTTTGGAGTCGCTTTATGTGCAATTATTAAAATGTTTTGGATCTTTATAAAGCTTTTTTGTCGTCGTTTATTAATAGGTTAGAGAAATTTTATTTTCAAATCAAATAGGAAGAGAATTTGACATTATTATTGTCGATGGAATTTCTGCTATAAATCCTTTTTTTCAATTTTTATGTGATAGGGTATTATTCTCTAATTTTATTTTTTTTTTTTAAGTTAATTTTTTATTGTCATTTTCCTGATTTACTTCTTTGTACTGAGAGAAAATCGATTTTTAAAAAAATTTACAGGCAGGTTAAGTTTTTAATTTTTTAAAATATCAAAATTTTTTTTTCAGATTTGGTCTAGATAATGTTGAAGAATTTACAATGAATGCGTGTCATGGATTATTAGTGAATTCTGAATTTACTTCAAATATTGTTATTAAAACATTTCCATCATTAGAGTAAAAACTATATATAATTTTATAATTATATATTTAGATGGAGACAAATAACCGTTCTTTATCCTCCTGTTGATTTGGAACTTATAAATTTGAAAAAATCTCAATTCGAATCTTGGGATAAAATGAAGTTGAAATTTAATTCAGAACTTAAAAATTTAATTCCTGATCATTTTTTTCTTTCGTTAAATCGTTATGAAAAAAAAAAAAAAATTGAAAGAGCAATTTTAGCTTTTGCTTTGATTAAAGAAAATTTTAAATTTCAAGTTTCTGAATATTCACAACAAATTCTTCCTACACTGGTTATTGCTGGTGCGATTTTAATAAAAAAAAATCAAATTACAGGCGGATATGATAGTCGAATAGAAGAAAATATTGACGTTCTTACTCAACTACAAATATTGGCAAAATCGAAAAATTTGGAAGAAGGAATTGAAGTATGTTTCAATTATTATTTTGTTGCTGTAGATTATTTTTCTTCGATCCATTCCTGATCTGCTTCGTTGGACTCTACTTTATCATGCTAAAGCAATCATATACACACCCTCTGATGAACATTTTGGAATGGTTCCTATAGAAGCGATGGGTGTCGGAACGCCGGTAATTGCTTGCAATTCGGGGGGTCCTTGTGAGAGCATACTCGATAATGTGACGGTGAGATTACGTCGAGAAAAATCTTTATGATTCTTAGGGATATTTGTGCAATGATACAGAAAGTTCAATTCATGAAGAAATCGCAATGGCAATGCTAAAAATGTTGAAAGCTCCGGAAGATAATCTGGTACGCTTGTAAAATATAATATTCATTTAATAGAAGAAGATGTCTGAGGCATGCAAGCAACATGTTGTAAAAAATTTTAGTCTAGGTAAGAAGCGCTAAAATTGCTTGCTTTTATGACATTAATGATTTTTTTTCTCAGACAAGTTTTCGGAGAAGTTTGATTGCATTATTCAAGATATTTTACGCACATTTTCATATGATAGACAATTATAACACACAAATTTTGTTTGAGGCATTGAATATACATGAGCGGGAATTTTCCTGTAAGAGGAAAACTAAATAAAGTCGTCAACTTTCTCAGGATCTAACGTATGAAGAATATGTACATGCTACTTCTCACATTGGCTATCGAGTGCAACAAATTTGCGCAGTTGGTTCAGTCGCAATTGATCAGTTGATAGTTAAATGGTAAGCGCATAATAATATTACTATTCATAAATAAGGTATATCAAACATGTGCTCAAAATAGACATTCAAAACAAGGTAGGCCTACTATATACCGCCTATTATTACTCCTATATAACAGCGGCAGATTGCTTTTCAACATAATAAATATCTCGGAGCTGTTCAGAAAATGATCATGGATAATTTGCTTATAGTAAGCACTTAGGTTATTCATTAGAGTATAGGTTTTAGAATCGTGTCAAGTGGGGAAGCAACAATTCCGGGCACTTCAATTACACCCATTATTTTGCCCGGCGGCTTTATGGCTATGTGAAGAGGCGCAGGTCCTTAATTGTCGACATTTTTCAGACAGCACTGACCTGCAATAATATACCTGCAACAACACACTACAGTTGCTACAAGAAAGTTTGATGAAAGCAGGGAATTCAGAAACTGCGAATTCTGAGGAGGAATATAGCTATCTTTCTCGATATTTATTTGCAATATTTGTCACACTACTATGTGGAACAGGTGTCAGACTTTTTTTATTAAATTTAGATGGTTATAGAAGTACAGACTTTGAGGTACATCGAAATTGGTTAGCAATTACTTATTCTCTTCCATTCAAAGATTGGTATAGTGATACAACATCACCATGGACTTTAGATTATCCTCCTTTCTTCGCATGGTTTGAATGGTTATTAGCTCGAATTGCGAGATATGTTGATCCTAAGATATTAGTTATTGATAATTTAGATTATTTTTCATTTGAGCTAATTTTATTTCAACGATTAAGTGTCATTATTGTTGATTGTATATTTCTTATCCCATCCATTGTACTCTTAGTACATACATTATATCAAGAAAAATTGGGACATAATAACGACGACATCACAAAGACAATTAAGATATCATGTTTAATATGCTTGAATCCCGGATTGTTACTAATTGATCATATTCATTTTCAATATAATGGAATGCTTATAGGAATATTATTATTAAGCTGTACTGCAATAATTAGAAAAAATTATATTTTGGGACTCGTATTATTTCATGTCTTAATATTTTTAAAACATATATTTATTTATATTGGGCCAGGATTGTGGTTATATATCTTTTTAAATTTTTGTTTTAAAAAAAAATTTTCCATTTTAAATTTTATCAATTTAATTTTAACAATATTAACCGTTAGTTTTGTTGCTTTAGGACCAATTATATACAGTCAACAGTTAAATCATTTAATAAAAAGATTATTTCCTTTTGATAGAGGCCTGACACATTCCTATTGGGCACCAAATATATGGGCTATTTATTTAACGTTGGATAGAATATTGTCAAAAATCATAAAAAAAAATATAAAATCATTGAAACCATCACCTACAAGTGGATTTAATGGTATTACACAAATATCTTTTTTACCGGAAATTAATCCATCTTGTGTTATGATTTTATTATTTATTTTTGGATTCGGTTTTCTTTTTTATTTTATTTTAAAAAAATATTTTAATAATAAATTAAGAAATATAGATTTAATAACAATTATAGCTCTTGGAAATTACGTAGGATTTTTTTGGGGTTGGCAAGCACATGAAAAAGCAATTTTATATACAACTATTCCGCTTAGTTTTATTGTTTATATTTATGGAAATGATAAATCAAAAAAAAATTTTTTTTTTTTAAATTTATGGGCTAATTTTTCGTTATTACCTTTGATATTTAGAATAACTGATTTACCATTAAAGCTTTCAATTTGGATTTTATTTTCAATATTTGAATATAAATATTCAATTCAAAATAACAACAATAATAATCATAGTAATTCTAAGAATAAATCTTATTGTTATAATTATTGTAATTATGAATTATATTTAAATTTAATAATTATGACATTTTCTATTATATATCTCGAATTCAGAAATTATATTTTGCCTGATTACATAGCACATTATGAATTTCTTCCTCTCGTTTTATTTTCATATTTCGGTTCGTTAGGAATACTATATTACATTGTAAAGACCATTAATTCTTTTGATGATCAATTTCGTTTTTTAAAGGTCAGAAAAGCTGTTCCAGAAAAAAAACTGTCCCGTCGTTCTGATTGATACAGTCCATTAACTTTTCTGACATGGCGACAAAAGCAGGAACCGCAAATCTGAAAAAGTTTATGGAAAAGAGACTGGATATTCGTTTAAATGGAAATCGACATGTCGTAGGAGTGCTCCGTGGTTATGACAATTTTATGAATATCGTGTTGGACAACACCTTGGAAATTTTACCAGGTTCAAATGAGAGAAATGAATTAGGCATGGTTGTTATTCGAGGCAATTCAATTTTGACTTGGGAATGTTTAGATCGTGTAAAAACTTTGAACTAAAACCAAAAAAACATCATGAACTTCTTCACAGAGATAATTACCATTGCCGTTACATAACGCTTACGTTTAACTATTCTGAAAGCATGCGACATACAAATTTAAATACATACATGTTGAGACCGATCAATAAACCTGATCAAAATGGGATCGCCGTAATCTAGATATATATCATGCTTGATATTATTTATATCATGCACAGCATCTAACAAAAGACTTTATTATTCAGCCATATCTAAGATCGGAGAAGTGTTAAAAATCTCATTCACGTGGCATGAAATGTAATTGAATGTAGCGATTTATGTCTGCCTCTGTTATGTGTTCATTTTCACCTCTAGTGGCAACTTGCTGATTTGTGCCGATAATTATTGCTTCACAAATCATGTCTATTATTTGACCAAAAGCATCGACCACAACATTAGTTATGCGTTCCGGCCTATTAGAAGCAGAGATACGCGAATTTGAGAGCAGCGCTGAAGCAATTTGAGCTCCCAATTTGTCAATACCCATTTCTACTTGTGGTTGTTGCGTGACAACACGATTTTCTACTAAGTTGTGTTGCTGTTGCTGTTGTACTCTCTGTTGTTGTGTATGGTTGGCTTGCGGCCTAACTTGAATCCCCACGAGAGATCCAACTGCTGTAGATGGTCCATGTTGTTGATGCTCCGGCGTCGGACCTCCGTTTGATGTAGTAGGTGGTCTACGCATGGCTATCATAAATTGATTTTGTTGTTGTGGAGGCATGATAGCACCCCAAGGTTGCGGTGCGCGCATAGTTGTACCATCTGGTCCTTCGAGTCTCTGTAATGATGGCCTACTAGTAGCTCTCAGTTGCTCTTGCAATGTAACCTGATTAGAAGGGTTGTTTTGTTGAGTTGCACTTTGCAGAATGGAAATATTTCGTGGCGACAAAGTATCATCGGACCCTCCGCCGCCCATCATTTCTGCATTGCCAGGAAATATAAGAATATCTGTTCCTGTTACTGAAATGAATCTAAGGTTTCAAAGTCATAGAGGCGAGTAAAAATCGCATCAGATAAAGGTTTTTCACACAAACAAACATCCGTGTATTCGCTGATTGATTTGCAAACAATAAAGATGCCGGATCTAACGCCGACGAAGGGCGAGCGCTGCCACTTTAGAAATGTTGAAGAAATGGCGGACTTTATATCTAAACGCAATGTGGACCTAGTAGACGCCGTTTTTTGCGATCCAATTGGTACATGGCACCATTGCACATATGCAACATCACAAGTTGGTTGTTCTTTTGTCTTTAATTTTGGTTAGTGTGAAGTTGAGGATCTCAAATCTGGTTTTGCTTTTGACGGTTCGTCTATTAGACTCTTCACCAGTGTCGATAACTCGGATATGTTAATGGTACCAGGCAAGCAGATAATTTACACTTTAAGAATTTCAGACCCGACAACTTGTTGGATTGATCCTTTTACGAAACACAGAACTCTGCATGTAATATGTGATATATATGATTCTACGAAAGCAATATATTCAAGATGTCCCAGACAGATTGCGAAAAGAGCGGCCAACGTACTAAAAAATCATGGAATTGCAGATTATTGTAATTTCGGTCCTGAACCTGAATTCTTTATTTTCGATCATGTTCGATTTAAAGTTGGTAGTGGTGTTGTTTCTGCAGAAATAGAAGGTAGTGAGGCTGCAGATAATAATGCCGAATTCCGGCAAAGCAAAGTTCTATTTGAAGGTCCTAATCTTGGAAACAGATTATCTTCTAGAAACATGTATTTCCCTGTACCACCATCGGACACTATGATGGATTTAAGGGGTAGTATGTTACTTGTAATGCAAGATTTGGGACTCAAAATCGAAAAGCATCATCATGAAGCAGCGTAAGTATTAGTGTTCAACATTTTTTTTTTTAATAATTTTTTAGAGCCGGACAAAATGAACTTGGTTTCAAATTTGATAAGCTGGTTGAAACTGCTGATAATGTAATGACATATAAATACGTTGTAAAAAATGTTGCACGTCAAAATATGAAGACTGCAACTTTTATGCCAAAGCCTTTGTATGGACATAATGGTTCAGGATTTCATGTTCATCAAAGCCTTTGGTCAAATGGAATTAATTTGTTTTACGATAATAATGGTGATTGGGGCCATTTATCTTCAATTGCACTAAACTACATAGCAGGAATATTGAAGCATGCATGGGCTATTCTTGCCTTTACTAATCCTACAACAAACTCATATAAAAGATTAGTACCTGGTTATGAAGCACCTTGTAGAATAATACATTCACAGGGTAATCGTAGTGCGGCTATCCGAGTACCTGCCTGCAATAATACAAATCCAATGACAAAACGTTTTGAATGTCGTTTTCCTGATGGATCATCTTGTCCATACTTCACATTTTCTGTATTATTATTAGCAGGTAAATATTAATGTCTTTTATTTTTCTTTAATTTTTTTTTTTTTAGGTGTTGATGGTATTTTAAATAATCTAGAACCTCCGCAACCATTGGATAAAAATATTTATTTATTATCATCAGAAGATTTATTGAAGATACCCTCAATGCCAACATGTTTGTCACAATCTCTTGATGCTCTGGAAAAAGATCATCAATTTCTATTAAGAGACAATGTATTCGATGAAGAATTTCTTAAATCTTATATTGCTTTTAAAAGAGAAGAAATTAAATCTATTCAATTGATTCCTCATCCTAAAGAGTTTGAGCTTTATTTTAATATTTAAAATTTTTTAATTCATTTTTGTAATATTTTCTATTAAAATCATCGGAGCTTCTTGCTGTAAAATATCATCTTTAATATTTATCTAATTACATTTTAATTATTTGGGACTTACTATAATGAATGAAATACAATCAGGTATTTCAACTGGTTCAATTAAATTACATTTTATTATACTTTCATCACCTAAAAAAAAATTTTTTTTTTTTTTTTTACCATGATTTGATATGAGTTTTATTGTCGGTTCAAGATCTCTCGGTAAAAGATCTAGTTCATAATCATCAGATAACTGTTGCAAAATTTCCCAAATATTCACTAATATGATAAAACAAAAATTAATATTTCTTTTTAAATAATATGAATAATTTTATTAAATAAAAAAATTCAGTATGATAAATTATTATATAAATAAGAAATTAAAACAATAATGAAATTATATCAATAATTCATATAAAATTTAATTAATTATTATAAAACTTACAATTATTCTCAATTTTTTTTTGTAATCTAAAAAATAAATAAATATTTAAATATTTACTTGAACGCCTTAAGTTTAATTTTTTTATCTGTATTATCATTTGAATTATTTGTTTCTAATAAATCGAATTTTTTTTCCGCTTCTTTTTCTGCCTAAATGTTCTCGTTTAAAATCAGTGCTCACAAAAAATTTTCCCATGTCCCAGGGACACCGACATCTTTGTTGATAATTTCTCTTTCACCAATTATAGGAGGAAGTCTAATACAAGCACCCTTAAAACCAAGACCTTTAACCGTCTACTATATTAAAGGTTTTATGCTTACTTTTGTGAGAATATATGGAAGGCTTTCGCATGTATCACTAGGAATCCATTGATGTCTGTAAATGATTCCTGATGCTACATCAACTTTATTCCGACAGCCAAAAACTGATTTCAAATTACGTAACATTAATTAAAAAAGTAGTCTCAGATTCAATTCCACATTCAAAACAAACAATTTTTCTCTGTCAATTTTTTGAAGTTTTTTTTCTAGATTATTTTCCGAATGATAATTTTTTTGTCTTCACCTTATGTAAAGTTTGAAAAATTCACAGAAAAACGTTATCATGAATATAATATTAGAATATTAAAAAAAATTTTATTATTAACACAATTAATATTGTTATTTTTTGCATCTTACAATTCAATCTGGTTACAAACAATTCCAGTAATGGCCTTAGGTGGATATAATAAATTTACAATGTCGTTTACTGAAATCTGTCATGTCCCTCATCAACAAGAGTTACAATGGTTTCCACATAGTGAGTACATTTTTTTTTTAAATTTCATTATCAGATGAAAAATCAGAATCTTTGAATATCCAATTTTTTCCTTTTACACAAACTGATTTAGAAAATATTTTTATTAATCCTTGGGATGATGTACGTTGTATAAATACAAATGACTTTTATAATGATCAATTATGGCCACTCTTTCCTCAAAAAAAATCTGGTAAACATCTCAATACTGTAAGTTATATAAATACTTGATATCTTTAGTATGCAAAATCATGGTTTCATTATTCAATGATTTTATGTATTTTTGGTTTTGGGTTAGAATCCATTCGATCATTGTATGCTTTTCAAAAACGTAGTTGGTTTGATATATCACGATTGCCTACTGTACGTTTTATGTACCTCATAGAATCATTTACACATATCAGTGATATATTTATTCTTCTTACAAGTGAGATTAAAAAAATTACTAAGAAAAAAAAAATTTTTTTTTAAATTTTTTTCAAAAAAAAAATCTTTTTAGCATTAAATGCCGTTTTAAAAGCTGACAGTTTTTTTCGACCCGCAAGAATACTACTTACGACAACAACATTAAAATTCATTATAGGTCCTGGACATTATATTAGCCTTGCTGCTTGTGCTAATGCAATGATATTAGCATATGTGTCTCTTATGCAATTTGTAGGAAAATATTGTATCCCTCACTTTTTACAAATTCATAGATTTTTATACAAGATTTGTCAACTTTTGTACTTGTTATGAGAGCACAAGATCCAATTATTTTTAAAGCTCATAATACACAATCATGAGATTGTTCTTTTTTTTCAGTCATTCCTTAAGTTCTCAGTTGATAATTTTTTTAAATGCATAGCTTGAACTACTGGTAAAATATTAATTCTATCACAGGATGTCCATTCAATATTATTTTCAAATATTTTCTTTTTTTCTATTTCTATATTCCGTAAATTCGGTAAACGACCCAAAGTTTGATGTTGTACTGGTTCTCGAAACTCTGTTCTATGCTGTATTAAATCAAGCGTTAGAAAAGGTGAGTAAATATCATCTTCTGTCAAACATTCTCGTATTTTTGTTTGGCCAATTATGGTCTCAAAATTGTTACCTTCAGTCTGATGTGGCAATAATGGCTCCTTATATATTATCGACGTTGCATCAACTTTTTCCGCACTCTTTTGACTAAGTGTCTGTGATGAACTAGCCAGTAATATTTTATCTTTTTTATTAACTTGTATTTCAGTAGAGTCGAGAGAAGCGGCTTGGCCAGATTTAAGAGAGAGTTTCGATTTAAAAGCATCTTCCGAAGTAACTGTGTAAGGGCCCTTTGGTAATGATAATCTCTTAAAAATATCATGATCATCAACGTCTTTAACAATTTTAAGAGCTTTTAATTCTACTGCAGTAACATCCTTTGAATTCGATCCAGAGGAAAAAAAGCCTTTCTCATATGATACTGCCTGCTTATCTGAGACGCTAGATATCCTTTGTTTTTGCTTCATAGTTTCAACATCTAATAAATTTTTGTTGTCTTCTTGAGCTTTTTTCGGAGGCATATTTGTGTGCAACATGACACTTTTTTTTTTATTGATTGACGATAAATTGCGATTTTTCTGACCTGATAATTCTTTTTCTTTTTTTTGTATGTTGTTTGGAGTCTGAATTTTGTCCAGCTGAATGTCTAGCTTTTTTTTACTGGAATTCTCATCTGAATAATCAGTAAAATCTATGTTGCCTTCAAAAGCATTTTTTCCAGTCAAAGCATCCCGCGTGGGTGGGATTATTACCAGCTTTGCTTTATGCCCAGATGGCCCTTCCTCATCAAAAGTTGTGGAAGCGGTTTTCTTAGAAGCAATTGTGGTTTGCTTATTTTTGCTTTCTAGTTGTACAGTGAAATGACCTTCAAAAGAACCCCTGCCTGCAGCACCGGCTGACTGTAAATAATTCGTTGTATCTTCCAAACTTGGCTCCAATGGTTTGCTTATAAAGCTTTCTTGCGCATTGTTTTTAGAGAGAAGATGGATTGATGGCGAAGAATTTGGCATTTCTCCATCATTTCTCCCTCTTATCTCAGAAGAAAGAAGTTTGAGGGATTTCGACAAACTTTGCAAATTACTAGCAACCTCATCGATTCGAAAGGGGCTCAACTCATTTGCAGGACCCGACACCACCTTCGCTTTTAAATTTTGCGCAATTGCAGTCGCAGTTTGGGGCGCTTTTAGAGCTCCACTATGGGACGCACTTTGGAGCGCTATTTGTGGTTCATTCAATGGGCTTGTTGCTGGTTGCAACGATGGAAGCTCATCCGCCGTCAACCAGTGAATTGAGAAATTTAATTTCTATGAAAGCACAAAATGTAATGCACCAAATAAGACTGACTTTGCTTTTCCAGATGTGTCTTTCAAATACTTTGTTACCAAGTCTTAATGACTCTGAAATCTCTTCTCCGCCAACTTGCCAGAGGTGAGATCGGGCCGACAGAATTCCGTTAGTAAGGAGCTTGAAACGGGCACTTCGGCGTACATATTCTTGCTTCTTAATGTTCCTCATATTAGTGAAATTTAAGAGCACCAACGGCAAACTTAGAAATTGAATAAATCATAAAAATAATTGCCGGAGAGTTCATGTACTGTATGCATTTCGTAAAGTGGTTTGTCCATTAATCTAGCAACGTCAATAGAAAATAATCACGTACATATAGAATGAAAATTTTCATTTGACGAGATTTCTAGCGGCATTCAAAAATGTCACTTATAAGATTAATCCACCATATCGGAAAGTAAGTGAGATCAAGCAACAGTTGAGCAGCTTTATTTATTATATGCAAGTCGGTAGAATTTTCATTTTTTTGCACATGTGAAGATTCCGTTAATATGTTTGCATTCTTATTGAGCAAAGAAGCCATAGGAATGGTCAATTCCTTTATGACTTCAGTGAGCAAATTTGCGTTGCATTTATTTTTAACCTTAGCGTCAATATCAAACTTTTTAAGACGAAATTGACGAACAAATTTTGAGGGCAAATGTTTATTTCCATTTGAAGGACCTTTAATAAAAAGTGACCCTAATTTTACACTTTTCTTAATAAATATCTTTGGAGAAACATAATTTTCTAGTAATTCATCTAATAGTAAATCTTTGTTCTTAGACAAAAGATTTCTATGAAAGTTTTCAGACGAGGTCTTCGTTTTAGAAAAGACTTTGTTTGTTTCAGACCATAAGATGCTGATATTTTCAACTTCGTTTGGTAATTTCAATTGTACCCATTCATCACGGATACGCGTCATTAATACGTCTTGATTTGCAACGGATCTCTTGATATTCTCAGTAGTTTCCTGAGCAAGAATCATACAAAATATAACCTTACTGGTGATGATTCTGAAACCTCAATATCAGAAGTGCTTATGCGAGAATCTTTGTCGCCTCCTTCGATTAATTCAGATTTTATATTGTCATCCCATACTAATTGCGATTTTTTTTGGATAGATGGTGATTGCCATCTAAACGGCCCTGCAGCAATTACTGATGCAGAATGCGTAGGTTGAATAGTAGGAAAATATATTCGCTTTAACGGTTGCAATAAATTTAGTGAGTTCTCGATGAGCTTCATTTTACTTGACATTGCGTTTTTTGAATTAATGGGCGGCGGTAAGGGTATGAGATCAAATTCTTGAGCTACCAAAGGAACTTTCCAAAGATCTACGCTCATATCACCTGTAAAAATGAATCTGCAAAAAACAACTAGAAGATATTCAATATACAGAGAGAATCGTTTGCAAGGTAAACACTCTATTCATGCAAGAAAGAATCGTAAAATGAAACATGCATTAAGTGTACAATTAGCAACTACATGCGAAAAAAAACCTCATTAGTTATTCATACCAATAGCACAAGGGTCTAGCTTAAGTATGAGACTTTGCCCATGCCACAATTTTAAACGCAATGATATCAAATTTGGTGAACCCAATTCATCTGATGCGTCAAAAGACCATTTTACATGCCAAACTCCACGGAGCTCATCTGCCTTTACTATAGAGATGCTCTTTTGATCAGCGTGTATGGACTCTATTGCGCAGCAACGCAAAATTGCAGAATTTCTCTCATTATCTGTTATTGTGAAGGGCTCCAAATTTGCCCATCGCTCGAAAAATAAAGAACTTCTATCGTCTGGTATTGGGCATTTAGGCCTGAATGTTGTATCAGAGCTATAAGACGACGAGGAGCGCGAAGATGGTTGTCGTGGTCGTTTTCTAGAAGGC
The DNA here is from genome assembly GCA_030522725.1 of Ichneumoninae sp. B BG-2022a. Lineage (NCBI taxonomy): Eukaryota > Metazoa > Arthropoda > Insecta > Hymenoptera > Ichneumonidae > Ichneumoninae sp. B BG-2022a. Next base: position 31,427 of record JAPYZD010000018.1, read on the forward strand.
GTACAAGATTCTAGAGTACTTTTTTTCCCAGTATTCTCAACACTTTGAGATACGCTCGAATAATCAGACGGGCTTTTTTGAGATGAGATAGACCGTGTGACTCTTCGACTAAAGATGTTCTGTTCAAGGGATGAAGCGGTACGACGGGCAGGATACGGAAGGATGCTCAAGGAGTCGTATACAATAGGCAAGGAGGAATTGAATCGAGCGACGACTAATGAGACAAAACGCAAATATGGTGGTACATGTAAATTTAGAGATCTGGATAGTGTTGCTGAAACCTGAAGAAAAAATTGATTAATCGATACTTACAACATCAACGTCAGAATGCAAATTCTGATCAGTGACATCATATAGTGAGCACTTTTGAAAATTAACAACAGCAATCTGATTTTTAGACAAATATGTTGATAAAATCTTACATAACCGGGAAGTCCCTTCTTTTTCTTCTTGCGAGCTTGACGATAACACAATGGAAATCTACCCGCGGGATTTACCATGAGGCTCGAACCAAAACAGAGGTGAAAATCAGAGGCTTTACTCCACTAATGAGAGTGAAAATGAGATTCAATTCGATTACTTCTTTGGAACAATTCAGATAAAAGTCTTCATAATTATCACGCCAATCAAGCGTTACATCTTGGCATAAGCCAATCAATGCTGGACAAGCTGCAAGTGATGGAAATTGCATTGCGCCTGCCTGCATCTTTGACTGACGAATGCTAGATGATGATTCATAAGGAAACCAACAAAGATGACAACGTTGACCCGATCGACGAAATCCTATAGTCTGGTTTTTTTTTAACGCATAAATAATGGGTATCTTACTGCAATCGCAAAGTCTCTTACATATCTTCTGCGACAGGTTCGACATACTTCTGTAAATATGTTCCCATGCACTTCTGTTAATGATGAATATGGGACTCCCGACAAGACATGTAGACCGTCAACATTTTGGGAAATGATTCCGACAACGTTTACTGAAAAAAAAGCAAATATTTTTTTGTGAAAAAAACATTTTTAAAAAAATTTATGTAAAATAGATTATTTTGGAAGTGAATGTATTGCTGTGAAACCCTCAACCCTATCCATATTCGCCAAAATGCAGAAAGACCATACAAACGTACAATTTGGAGCATTAAGTAAAAGTTCTTTTAAAAAGCAGTGAGTAAATGATGGGAGAGCTTTCACAAATTCAACAGTGTTATCATTAACTTTCTGAAGTCCAGACTCATGATCTTCAATTTTTGCTAATTTTCTTTGAGCCAGATCTTCCAAAGTCCAACTGGTAAATAGATTTTGAAATTAGAACTCACACACCACGGGGACCGCGGAAGTCAGCAATCCCTGCATTTGTTGAAATCCCGGCTCCTGATATAAAAAAAATTATAACAAACTGGATAGGATATTTGATACTAATTTTCAAAAAATGAGAAATTCATTAAAACACTACAATTGCTAATATGACTAAAGGTTTAACAATTGCCATGAAATAAAATGAAAAAATAATCAAAAAATTAAACATAATTAAAAGGTATAAAAAAATTTTTTAAATAAATTTCAAGAAACGCAATCTTACCAGTATGAATAACAATTTTGTTTGCTGATTTGATAGCAATTATAAGTTTATTTATTTGTTTTATTTCTGGTTAAATTATGAAATTATTTTTTCAGCTCACGAGTATAATAATCATCTTTGAACTCTTGAAGTCCTGATGGACCTCGATCTTCTAAAAATACTTTTGACAAAAAATATTTTTACCATTTTTTTTTAATTTTGCTGCGTATGATAGAGCGGTTTCCATTTATAAACCATAAGAACTTTTTTTTTAAACCTATTTTACGTCAAATTTTTTTTTTTTTAATTTTTTTTAAACTCTCAGATTTTTTAATTTAGTCACGATAATGAGTCACAATAATAACATATAATATGACTTCCATCATTAAGTATTCTTAGCAATGAATTGTCAGTAATAAATTATCAAAATGAATAAGTCTGTCGTTAAATGACATTTTATATTTTTTGATTTTTAATTAAACGACTAATAGATTCATCCTTAGTATGATTAATATAAGCCTTTAATATAAATTGAGCAATTTCAGAAACTCCTTTATTATTTTTAATCTCAGCCATAATAATTGGACCATTTTGTCGTATTTCTTTTCCTTCATTTTCCATAATTTCTAAATTCGCTCCAACTGCTTCAGCTAAATCAATCTTATTTATTATGAGTAAATCACTTTGTGTTATCCCAGGTCCTCCCTTTCTTGGTATTTTATCACCTCCTATCAAAAATTTTTTGAACATCAACATAGAAAAATTTTCATATAAAATAAATATTATGTCAATCAAAAATTTATTACATAAAAAATCTGTTTTTAATAAAAATATTAATTATAAAAAATTTTTTTTACCTGGATATTTATTGTGAAATCATTAATTTTATGAAAAATTTATTGTCAAAAAATTATTACCTGCAACATCAATTACATAAATTATAAAATCTGCTAAATCTCTGCTAAAATTTGCTGCAAGATTGTCACCTCCCGATTCGACCATAATAATTTGAGGGTTGAATTTTTTTGTTAATCTTTTAACTGCCTTTAATAAAATAATTTTTGCAAAAAAAGACTAACTTCAATATTCAATGATATATCTTCCCTAATTGCTGCATGTGGGCAACCACCAGTTTCAATCTTAATGGAAGATTTTAGTACCTTTCTTACCGCTTCTAAGCGTTCTTCAGGAATTGCTTGATGCTTAACAAGAAATTCCCAATCCTCTCGTGTAAATATATCATTTGTGATTACAGCTAATTCAACTTCGTCTCGTAATTGAAGGCATAATTTCAATACTAATGCTGATAGAGAGAGCTTTTGAAAATTAATTTTTTTTTTTTCTTGATCAAAAACTTCTTTACCTGTTTTCCCTGACCCCACAGGTCCGCCAATCCCGACTGTAAATGCTCTTCGTTTCCAATCACTTCTTAAAATAGGCATATCACGGTCATGATAGTAACCAGGATTAGTCATAACTTCATGCTGAATTGAAAGCATTAAAAATTATAAAAAATAAAAAACTTATAGGCTTACTGTATGACCATGACCTCCTCCATGAGTGTGGAATAAGTGATTTTCCTCCAATGGATTGGTAATATGACCTCTCTTCATAAAAGGAACCTGAAAAGAAATATTATTATTATTATAGTTCGGGTCAATAATAATATAAATAATTATTAATCGTGGTGTAAATTCATATTATAATATTAATTGTTATCATAGTACAAATAATCATTATAAATTATACCATGCTTACAGATTTATGTCCAGACTGAATCATCAGAGATGTAATCGGTTTTTTTATGCTAACTGAGTTATATGAAGATGATTTTTATTATAACAAAGAGACCAGGTTTAGCTCTGCTCAACTTTTGAGTAGTAACTGATTATTCCCGAATTAAGGATTATATAGAAATAATCCTTCAGATAGTAAGTACTGAAAAAGCATTAAAATTTTAATGTTATTTTTTTCTGTTTAAACACAGTACATGAAGACACGCAAAATCTGAAAGTCGAGTACTTGTGTTTCGCGAAAGATACAATACGGAATAGTCTCACATGAAAATATTCTGATAAAGTTTGCAATAAATCTCATGAATAATCTCACAGAATATCTTATAGATTATCACATGAATTTCATATAAATCGTCTCGTGAAACGTTATTCTTCCGTAGTAGAAATTTTAACTCTTATTGTGACAATTTTTATAGAGGTGTCTCTAGATTTAAATGATTATACTCTATTATTTCAATGCACGTCCCGTGTATCTGTTTGACTACAATATTGAGAGTTTACTGGTCCTCATTAATATGGCTGAACAACATAACATACCCGAAAATGAAGTAAGACACTAGGAGCGGTCTAGAGACTTCAACCAATCTGTGTGAGATTTTTTATTTGGAAATACGAATCAACACAAATATTCATTTTCAGACAAATATCTCTATACGAACTTTGCAAACCAATTAATCATGTCCTTTATTGCAGCTTTTGGAATATCGCGAATGCTTTAGATGGTTTGACAAAGATGGCGACGGCATCATAAAGGGCCAAGATTTGCCTGTAGCTGTGAGAGCTATGGGACAATACTGGACATTTTCCGAGCTGAGAGCACTCATGAATGGTTCGTAAGTCAACGTTTTAAGTACGCGAATGACAAGCCAGAGATTGCTTCAAAAACTTTGATCATAATGTAATCTCAATTCGATCGGCAACTGAAGATATACAAAATTATCCTTGCCGCACAATCATTTATATTATGCAGAATTTCCTCCAACAAGTGAAATCACATACTCAAAATTTCTAAACATTTGTTCTCGTAAATATGGCCAGGCGCCAGACATCACTGAGCTGGAAAGAGCATTTGAGGTACTCAATGAAATTTGCTTCATTGCATATGAACTTCTCTGACTCAATACATGTACTCATATCTCCATTAAAATTTTATCGATTAGGTTTTTAATAGAGACAGAACCGGAAAGGTTCTATTGGATGATGTCAGACATGTTTTGACATCTGTAGGACAGAAACTAACAGTAAGTGCCGCCCTGGCAATCTTTCTCGCAGCAACGAGAATTCGCCGAGCTTTGTGAAATTAATTGCGTTAAATACAGGGGCGGGTCTCAAACAATAGACAAAAAAGAATTTCTCGAGTTGTACGTACTTATCATACTGTATTCACCTTGCCGCAGATTTGGCGTCGCTAACGGTGGCAGGAATTTTAAGCGCGATGCATGACCAGTCAAGCGTCATTTGATTTTGCAACACAGGGACAGGTTCAGTTTTCGCGCATGCTATTGCATGTACAACCTACAGAGGCACCAATACTAAAATGCGGAATCTTCATAGGAGCAATTATGTGCTCTTTGCGTCAGTTTTTTTAATAATATATTCGTATGCTTATGAGTCTGATATCAATTCAGCATTTCAACAAATGTCACGTTATTGTTTTAGTGAGCTTGACTGCGGCAAATGTGCGAAAACCTTTCATTCGTCTTCTCTGGACATCACATCAACAATTTTTGATCACTTGAACTTTACAAAAGGCATAAAGAATGATATAGCTGACATAGTCGATACCAGCTCAGACTCGCTTTCAGCAAAAATTCAGGCAAACTGTGAGCGTTTACGTGACTCTGCTTTTCCTGCTCGCCATGTGCTCCATACCAACTATTCTGGATCTGGGAACACACAGGGTGTATTTGTGACAACATTGTATACCATTACTGACGATTTCAGAAAAAAGAGCTCTAATTCCAGAATATTATCTTCAAAAGACCATAACCACCAAGAATCCTCTACTAGGAGCCGTTCATCAGATCAGAGCTGGCAGCAATATATCCCTGAGGCATATAGAAGTTACCCTGGCTCGAAAATTGGTTCCGGTATGGAGGTTGATAAAAAACGTACGCAAGAAACTCAAAAGCCAGATAAGGAGCTGCGAAAAAGTTTTTGGTTCCCAATTGATTCGAAATCTCACGATTTGGCATTATTGAAGGACACGTTGTTGAGACAGCCAAAAGAGCCTAGATATATGTTTTTCATTGCTGCTAACTTAGAGAATGGAGGAGCATCGGTCGTAGCAATTCCTACACCCATAAGCAAAGTTGAAGCATATAATCCGAATAATAAAGATCCTAAATTCCCAATTTCCAGTGGGTTTAGCAAGACACAATCTACTGCTATGATAGATGAAGAATCGGGCAACGAGAAAATTGACACTCATGATGACATGGTTTGCATTAATGACTTTTGTATATATGTCAATAATTCTGGTGTCGGCATGTTGGCTTATGACGGAGAAAATTACTTTGGAATGAATCCCTTTATGCTCCAGAAGAAAAAAGATGCGATGCCTGATAATAAAATAAAAAGTAAAATGATCTCAGAAGAACAGCTGGATACTCCTTATGGATTTGTCATTAGTAAAATTGTCGATGAAGTTTTAACAGTAGCTAAAAATTTGACATCAGCAGAAAAAGACGCTTCATTTGGAATGGTCAGAGAGGATTTGAAAAACTTGACACAGAGCATAGAAAACGAATTACACAAAGTATTAAATCAATATGGAAAAGAAAACAATTATAATTACAAAATAATGAAAAGTAATGATCAAAACAAGTTAGAATCTGGGAAAGATTATTCGAGTGTGATTGAACATATGACTAATCCTGCAACTAAATATTTATATGTATATACTCCAGCGGCTGAGAAAGCGAGCAAAGGCTCACAGCACACCCCTCTACAAACATTTTTAATTAATAAAAGTGACAACTCAGTACATATGGGAATCCCTATGGCTCATACAGACATTTCAGCAATAATGGAGGCGGCTAACAAGACCTCAAAGGATATCCAAAAAGCAATAATAACCAAAAGCGAAATGCTCCGTCATCAGTTTATGGATACAATAAAAAATATAATAAACCAATTTAAAAATATTAAACATAAAATTGATGAGAAAACGAATAATTTAGAAACAAAAATCAAAATACCCAGTAATGAATTCTTCAGATTTGTTGATTTGCCAAATGGGAAAATAGCCATTGCAACTCCCACCAGTTTTTATATTGAAACTAAAGATAGAAAAATATCACGTATCGAGGAGCTTCCACCATTTCAAACAGAAACCAGTAATAGTAATCTTCTAATTTCAGATAAAACAAATGAAAATAATAACTTAAATTCAATGTTTAAAAAGCCATTGAATTTTAATTCTTTAAATTCATTTTGGAATAATTTTACTGCTGGTGTTTGTGATGCATTACAAAAAGATGTTTCTAAAGATTTCAAGGGCTTCACGGATTATTTCAATTATAGAAATCTGGCACATGAAGCGTTTGATAAAATTTCTGTTGATCATTCAATTAGTATGACACCTGAAGAATTTAGAAATATCTTTAATTCTTATGAAGATGAGCCCAAGAAGTAAGTTAAAAATTTTCTAAGTTTATTTTCTTTGAGCATTTTTCTGACTCAAAATTTAGTTTTTTATTTTTTTTTCAGCATTCAAAAAAGTTGTGAAATGGCAAAGGCTTTTGGTGTTTTCAATAATTCCATTCCATCTTTATCACGCATATATTACAATCCTACCACAGGACATGGTCTCGTAGATGTTAAATTCCCTATCAAAAAAATTGATCATAATTTCCCAATTAAGTATATCCCAAGTTTGAATTTCCCAAATAATGATTTTTCTGCAATAGACAATGTTTCTGAATCTGCTGCAGAAGATGCTGCAAAAGAAATTATGCAACAATTTCTTCAACCATTACAAAAAAAAAATCCAACAGAAAAAACTGAGAAAAAATCAGATATAGAACTTGTATCTCAAAATCATTTTGAAGAACTTATTAAAGCCATGCAGCATGTTTTAGAAGATATGAAAAAAAAAACACTCAATTTTACTGACGTGGGGACACAGGATTCATTAAATGTTTATGAGGCAAACAATAAAGAAAATAAGAAGGAAAATGAAAAAGCATTGACCTTTATAGCATCAAGCAAATCATCTGGTGAAGCTCAATCAAAAAGGCTTTTAACAGAATATAATGAGGATATAATTGGGAGAAAGATTCTTTCGTATTTTAAGATTGATCAAGATACAAAACTTGAGAAAATTGTAAGTAAAATAATTATGAAAATGATTTCAGATTAATTTTCAACCAATTGAGCATGCAAATGCTGATTTGTTGGCAGATTTACAATCGCAAGATGAATTTGATGAAAGCTCATTTTCATTAGTAGCTCTAACGATATATCTAGCAGTAGGCATAGCAGTTATAGCGGCATGGTTCTGGATAGCAAGAGAAAAACAAATCAAAGAAGGTTTATTGAATCCAATGCAAGTTGATGTAAACACTGAATATTTTAAACTTCAAGATATTTAAAAAAAATTTTAAGGATTTTTATAATGATTATTTTTATTAGTATGCTTTATAATTCGGTAATCATGACATAGTTTATGGTTGAATATTTTTCATACATTACATAAAAAAAAATTCTAATACATTAAGAATTAATTGTTAAAAAATAAGAAAAGTCAGGGAATATAAAACCAGACAGAATTTCATAGCTTGCAGAATATGATTATGTCTGTTTTCTTTTAATAAAAAATTTAACATAAAAGAATGATTATATTTGAATATTAATAGTGTAGCATTATAAGTACTGTTTTTTTGTATTCAAGTACTTACTCGAACCGCTATAGTTCCATTGGGTTGCAATTCTGTGATTTTATTAAGATCAGGATATTTTTCTAGAACTTTTTCATCAAGTTCTTGAACACGAGAGTATGTGATATTGGGATCCTCAGAAAAGCTGATAATGGGCACTCGCTGAAATTTTCGCGAACATTTATTAATACCATAACTGCAAATACCATATATGACAGGTATTGATTCAAGAATTTTAATTCCATATAGTATAGCTGAGCCTAGTAAAAAAAATTGAAGATATTTGAAATTTTCGAGAAATAAATTTTGGGATATGAGTAAATATAAGTTGATTGAAAACACTGCATATGATAAAATACCCAATAAACCTTGAGTGGTAATACTTGCAATAGCGTGAGATTGTTGTTGTCTAGAAGGACCAAAAAGACATTTCAATAAACATAATAGAGCAATTGAAAATGTCCAGATAATTATTTCTGCTGATAATATTAAAATGATATAAATGTACATAAATTCCCACTTTTTCTGCAATTCTCCTACTATCAGTATATAAACGCCTAAGGAAATGTTTCCGATAATTATTAATGACGTCAGAAATCCTAAAGCCTGCTGAGCTTTTGTTGGAGGCGTTATCATCTCATGATCAGGTGTGGATATCCATGTCATCATTTCATTATCGCTCTCACGCCGCAGAACTCGATGTTCAGTACTTTGATATTCCATTCTTTTTTCTGAGGGTGGCTGTGGGGTTGATGAGCTACAACGAGGAGATGGTCTACCACTAGCAAAAGTAATATGCACATCAGATGACGATCGTGGTGAATCAATGCCTTTTGAACGATTGTTATTTTCTTGCGATATGGCCGACAGCAATGGCTGTGTAGCAGCCAATTCTAAATTTGAATGGGCTGGAGACTCAACGTCCATTCAAGATTGTGGTCAGAAATAGCCATACCAGACCTGCTGTCTGTAAATCGGGCTTTCCTCTGATTCAAAGGTCTTCGTACTTTCATGCTTCGCCATGCACGATCGAAGAGATCAATATTCAAAAAGAGCTATTCCTTTTTCGATGTTGCCTCTAAATTCTACTTCACCAGGGCCGCCGCAGACTATGATGCTGCATTCAGGGCATCAGGTGCCTGGGCCACCAAATGCTACTGCGCCCCTGAATCTTCGCGCCTCCATGCCGCAAATGTCTACCACCATGCTCCCTCAACAAATGCAGCAGCAGATACAGCAACAAATGCAACAGCAGATGCAGCAACAAATGCAACAGCAGATGCATCAGCAAATGCAGCACCAAATGCAGCACCAAATGCAGCAGCAAATCCAACAACAGATGCAGCACCAAATGCAGCATCAAATTCAACAACAGATGCAGCAGCAGCTACAACAGCAGATGCATATGCAAATTCAAATGCAGCAGCAGAAATTCTTTTCCCCAGGCACGACGCCATTTCATGTTTCCCTTGCTCACGCTACGCCTTGGGAACAGTCTGCTACATCAGCAGGTCTTTCTGACTTGCATCATACGGGCCGGCGTAAAGCTGCAGAGGAAGAAGCGGTCGTAACTCCGAAAATCGATTTACCGCCTTACATTGTTCCTGCGCCTCCGTTTAAACGAAAGTATGCAGAGGTTGTCACAATTGTGGGAACCTTTTTCGTCGTATTAACTGTGCTTTGATACCCGTACGTGTGTAGTGCCTCGTCTCATTATATTATTATAGGCGTTATATAATGGAAAGCACCAGCCCTTTACGAGTAAATATTCGTCGGAATCTTTTTCGCAAAACGACTGATAATTTTGTCTATGACTTCAGCGTAAGCGAAACAGAGAAGTCATAGGTCTATTTGTGTGCCTATGAGTACTGCTGACACCAAAATTCTCTCTCTTCAGCTGAATGCATTACTGACGGCTGGTCATCGCAAAACTTACTCAAAAGAAATAGGCCTGATCTATGCTTTGGCTGATACAGACGGGAATTCCTCGCGTGTGATTACAGTGGGGGATACCCCACAAATCTGTGAGGAGTATTCAAACTGGTTCGTGATATTCACTTTTGCCGTGCAAAAGGTTGTAAATGCAAAATTTCTCAGGGTTAGGAAAAAAACAAAGCATAGGTCAGAAGTTGAAACATCCACATCGCTCCTTAATGTTATAGGTCAGCATATACATATTCATAATTTTTTTTCAGGCAGGATGGATTTACCTCATGATGGTTTTGAGCTTGATTTACACGATGTTTATGCATTTATAACGGTTGCATTCCCTCATTGGCGAATTGTGAGTCATATTGGAAGTAATGTTTACATTGAATGAATTCATGTCAGTGCGTATTGGGTCTTCTAATTATTGCTGGCTTTTCTGCGCATACTACTCATTCTCTCGCGAGACCTCAATTTCATGTGGGTGCGGTAATTGATGATCATGGGGTAATTTCTGATATGTAGCTTTTCAGATATATGATCCAGAAATCAGCCCCATTCTAGTCTTCCAACGCACAACGAAAGAAAACAAAGTTGATCTAAATCATGATCAATTTTTTAAACCTGAGGGCCCAATAGAAAGCCCAACTCTTGCACCGCAGGGTGTTACCGACGAGAATGAAGACGCTATGAATGTGGCCTTGAGTGAAACTCGCAGCCCGATACAAAACGACAAAAATATATCGGAGACCCAAGATGTCAAAATCGAATTGAAAGATTGTAGCTCACCAAATACACAAAATATTGAGAGTCGACAACTGTCAGGGATTGTGGAAAATGAAGATAATGTTGAAACGAATAAAATTCAGTCAGTTAAAACGACTTCAAATATTGAAAGTGCTGAAGGTCTAAAAAAAGTTAAAACTGAATCTGCACATGCTGAAGCTGAGGAGGAAAATGACAAGTCTCAAGGTACGCCGGATGTGTGTCCTTTCTTTACTAAACTTTATAGCCAGTACAACATGGTTGTACCTGTGGCAGTGTGTAAGCCGCCGTATCTTATGCATCTTGTAGTGACGCACTCAAATACACCACTGGAGATGATCACCAGATGGATGTATTCGGCAGAAGCAAAAGCCATTGCAGCGGCAAAGCAATCCATTGATCCTAGCGAAGATCAAAGCAACCAACCGGCATCGCAACTGAACATTTCTTTGTATGATAACCTTCCTGATTGGATGAAGGCAGTGGTTATTGTAACGTCAACCACAATTCTCATTCACAGAGTGAAGGTAAGCTCAAAACGATTCATGCATCAAATCAATGATAAATAGTCGTGGCGTAAGTCATAGTCTTTTTTTATCAATAACCCTTCTCTTTTGTATAAATCTTTTTCCAGGAAGTCTCTCAATTAAATATTGCGCTGAGCATGATATTCCCTCTATTGCGCCGGTTTATGATTAGAGCGGAACATACGCCACCCCCATACCATCAGATGACAGGATTGACGGGAGTCATTCCGAGACAAGCAAGTCCACTGCAATTGCGCCCGATGGTGTATCGGTACCCAGGAGGCAGTCATCCTGAAGTTTTATCGCATCATCCGAGCCCCCGATTTTCAGTGATTCCTGGAATGGGCTTAGAAGCTCTGGGCAAACAACAGTTTCAGATGCAGCAACATCTGCAGCAACAGCAACAGCAACAGCTTCAACTACGCCATCAACAAGTGCATCAAATTCAAATGCAACAAATGCACATGCAACAACAAATGCAACAATTAGAGTCGTCTCATCAAGCGCTTGATTTTCATAGACCACGGATGCCCATAGAAGCACTTTTAGGTCAACGCCCGCCATCGCAAGCTATGCAACCTCAAGCTATGCAATCACAAGTCGTGCCACCTCAGGCTATGCAAGGACAAGTTATGCCGTCGCAAGCAATGCAATCACAAGCTATGCAATCACAGCTGATGCCGCCGCAAGCTATGCAATCACAGCTTCTGCCGCCGCAAACCATGCAATCACAACTAATGCCGCCGCAAGCTATGCAATCACAAGTTATGCCACAGCAAGCTATGCAATCAGAAGCCATGCCGCCACAAGCTCTGCAATCTCAAATCATGTCACCGCAAATGCAAATTTTCGCGCGTAGAGCATCTTTGAACAATATGTCAACATTGGTTACTTGCCGACCATTGAATAGTCAACAACACGAAGCAAATTTATCTAGAAATCCCCGCGCCTTGGATAACAAGCCCCGTTAAAACAGACGCAGCTTTGATGCACATTTCCTCGTATTCTTTATCTGGGACACTTAACGCTACAATGCCTCCGCCAGCTCCTATACTTAGCTTAAGGCATATAAGAGCACTACTTTTACTCACTTTGGAAGGCGATTGCACAACACTTCTGATGACAATGTTCAAATCAGCGTTACCATTAATACTCAAGTATCCCATTGTCCCGCTATAAAGACCCCGTGGTCTTTGTTCTTCTAGTCTGAGAAGAATAATTACGCAATCAAATGGCATACAGGTTACCTATTTAATATATGAATAGCTCTCAATTTGGGAGCACCTGTCATGGATCCTCCAGGAAAACAGCTAGTAATGGTGTCTATGGAATCAAAACTCTCACTGCGTGGAAAGAAAATTATGAAACTAAGATACGCACTTCATTAAACCTTGAATAGATGACACCAAATGATGGACATGTGAGAATGTCACAGGTTGGAGTAATTGATTAACGGTTATTGTCTCGGGTTTACAAACTCTTCCTAATTATATAAGAAATACTTATTTAAAATTACCTAAATCATTACGTATTAAATCAACTATCATTAAATTTTCTGCTCGATCTTTTTCATTTTTTCTTAATTCAGTAAATATTTCTCGATCTTTAATATGAGAATTCTTATCACGGGCTCTAGTGCCTTTAATAGGGCTTGATATTACAAGAAATGCATTATCTGAAGATTTATTTTCCTTAGAGTCATACTTTTTTTTTTTTTTATTTTTAAAAAGGATTCTGGTGAAAAACACTGAATACAAAATTTCGTTTTGGCATCATAATTTGGCCAGCATCTAGTTATTAATTTATTTAAAAAGAAAAACTTACTTTAAAAATGCACTGAAAGGTGCATAACAAGTTTTTTTCATTAATAAATATTCTTCAAATAAATTAGAGTTTTCTTTCTATTTTTATTATATATTTTCAGATTTACCTTAATTTTGATTAAATGGTTTGTTAAACATAATTGATATGCATTTCCATTAAGAATTTCTTCTATTGCGTTTTTAATAAATTTTAAATAATTTTTTTTTGTAACATTAAAATTATAAATATTATTATTTAATTTTATATTACTTAATTTAGATAAATTTGAGTATATTTTTGACATTTTATCATTTAATATCAGATTGTCTTCAGATAGATTATTATAATTATTATTATTATTATTATCAGTAATTCGATATTATTTTTTGACATCTCTTTTTCTTTTAATTGTATAAATTTCTGGATAATTAATTCAATTTTATTTTTTATTGAATTTGCCCATTCTTGATTGATTATTTTTGCTTTAATTATTGATGTTTGATCAAAATGTGAGTCAAGTATATTTCCTAATAAAGATTGATTTTGTGTAATGGTTTTCTGTAAATTATTATTATTTAAATTAATTCTTTGAATAAGATTATCACTGGGGTTTATATGAGAAATAGTTATTTCATTTCCTTCAAAGCTTATATACCTATCTAAAAACCCCCACCATGATATTGGTATACTATTATCTTGCAAAATATCAGAAACTTTACCAATCATTTCATAAATTTTTTTATAATTATTTTTTTTTTCATTCAATTTATTCAAATTTAATAAATTTTTAATTGCATCATATCGTGACTCATAGCTAAACATTCCGATATAACCACCTTGGAATCCATTATCTCCAACTATAAAATTTTTTTATATGTTCCAAACATTACCATTACAAATTTCTTTTAATTTTGCCAATCTTTTTTTTAAAACATTAAATATACATCCTTCATTCAAAAAATTTTTCTCAACAATTTCATCTTCTACTTCTGCTTCTTCTTCATTTGAATTGAAAGCTAAAGTATGACCTGGTGACCAGCTTAGAAGAATCTCTGAAAATGGACCTGAAAAGTCTCCCATAATAGAATTATCCCAAGTCATCATTGATTGACCTTCTTGATTATTAACATGACTTCCGTCTAACCAAACATTTTTAGCAGACTCATCAAAAATTTCTTTGAATAAAAATGGTTGAAAGAGGCTTATATCAAATTTATTTGAAGAAGGGATACGTATTTTATCTTCAATTAAATCAAAATAATGTAAATTTTTTTTTGAACAGGTAGTTGATTCAAAAATATTTTCAGAAATAGAGCTTGTCGTATCTGCTCTAGATAAATTAATTATTTGCGGATTACGATAAATTTTAATCGATTGTCGTATTTTATGCCATAGACGTGTTACATTAAAAAAATTTTGTATAATCTCAAATCCTAAAAATTAAATTTTTTTTTTTTAAATTTACCCTTATCAGAAGCTATACTTTCTGGATGAAATTGAACACCAAACAAAGGAAATTTTTTATGTTCAATTGACATGATAACATTTTTTGATATACTTTTTAAATTGTCATCTTCTACAATCGAAGAAATTATAAAATGTTTCGGTACTCCACTAATTAATTATATTAAAAAAATTCTTACGTAGGAAATGTAAGCGCTAATGAATGATAACGACAAACACGTATATTTTGATTATATAAATTTTGAAATAATCTACTTTGTTTCGAATTTTGGATTGTCAAAGTTGATACTCTTCCATGCATAGGATTTATTTTATTAATCTTAGAATATATATTTTAATTATATATTTTACCTTCCCGCTAAATTCTTCCGCTATACCTTGAAATCCTAGACAAACACCAAAAATAGGTATATATTTGAAAAAGCGTATGATTGCTTCACGACCTGAATAAACATTTGTAAGTCATCTACTTTACAGATTCCAAAATCTTTTTTATTCGATGAACGACCCGGCCCTGGTGATAATATCTAAAAAAAAAATTTATTCATAAATTTTTTTATTCAAAAAATTC
Source organism: Ichneumoninae sp. B BG-2022a (assembly GCA_030522725.1). Taxonomy (NCBI): domain Eukaryota; kingdom Metazoa; phylum Arthropoda; class Insecta; order Hymenoptera; family Ichneumonidae; species Ichneumoninae sp. B BG-2022a. The sequence continues at coordinate 46,717 of JAPYZD010000018.1, forward strand.
ATAACAATATACAATTATAAATATTCATAAAATTTCATTATAAATTTGCTCACAAATTTTCATTATAAAATTTATTCATAATAATTCATCATAAAAGTTCACCAAAGAATTTTCTAATAAAATTATACATCTTACAATGCAATCAAATAAAAAATTTTTCTTTATAGAGTTCCATGTATCATAATCATCATTTTTTAGAATAAATGGTGGAATATCTAGATAAGAAAAATTTTAATTTAAAAATGATGCTTTCTAATGTAAATTCAATTTATGAAATGTGTATCTTACTCGAATTGGAAACTGTTAAGAGAGATGCAAGATTATATGTGAATGAATCATAATTATCGATCAATAATATTAATAAAGAAGAGTTTATCATTTGACTGAATAAAATTTGATTTTACTGATGTTTTATTTTTTTTTTACTATATATATTTTTTAATAATATAAATTCTTATGTATATTTTTTTTTATATTATTTATTTCTTTTTTAATATATTTCAAAAATTATACAAAAATACTGCCTATCCATGAAGAGCCTTCATGCTGCTTTCGTTTTCGTTCCATAGTACGTACTTCATCCCTACAAATTTTTTATTTAAAAAAATTCATTTTAATTAAAAACATTTTGTAAAGTTTTTTATATTTAATAACTTGTAAAAATTAAATTTAAGAATATTTCATCTACAAGTAATGTTAAAAATTTCTAATTTTTTTTGAAATAAAAAAAATCATTATTTAAAAAAATTTTTAATTTCAAAAAAAAAACTACATATAAATATATTTTATATATATTTATAATATTTTTATTCTGAATATTACCTTGTTAAAGCAAAAATGGATGATATAACAGGTAATAAAGACTCATGTTCATCTGGACCTATCGGATCAGTTTCCAGGAACTTTAAAATTGTTGTACGTACAAATTCAAGTGGTACACCATTAGTCAAATCACTTTGTTTCTAAAGTGACATTTATTTTACATTTTGAAGTTACCTTAAGATGTACACTTAAAAGTGTTTCGGATTTACGTAATTCACGTTTCAAACATGCAATCTGAAATAGATATATATTTTCAATTTTTAGCAAACCTGCTCTAAAAAAAGACTTTGCTGATTGTGATCCTCCGCTAATTGTCTCTCAAGTAACTTAAATTGTTGTATAAGAAATTTTGAGCCTTTTCCATGTTTCTAATATATCAAAGAAATAAAGGAATTCACACTACTTGAGTAATTAATGATTCATGCGTACTATCCCTATTAAGAGAATTATACAATTCCTCTTCTTCTTTCTCCTCTTTACTAGATAATGGTTTTTTTTTACTTGGTGTCGCAGATTCAATTAAATCTAACTCCGGAATGCTAGGAGCATTGCGGAATTCCTGATTCTCTACAGAATCTTTGACACTTAATGATTTGGGTGAAGGGGTTGTTTTTGTTTCTTCTTGCTTAAGCGTCCCATTTCTCAAATTCGCTGAAAGCTTCAAACAAATTCTTAGAGTGCATACACCATCTTTTTGAAAATTAACAAACTTGCACGTATATTATCCTTAAATATAACTCACAGACATAAACAATGAATGAAATGAGATAACCCATAAAAATACATGCATATTCTCTGTCAAGGTTGAATGCCTTACAGTTTGAATTCTCTCATGTTGAATTACAATTTGACGCCTTAATGTTGCCACAGTCTCTTCAAGTGACTTTAGAGATTCAGCAGCCTTTTGTCGATCATTCTCGAGAGCTTGTGCTTGAGATGACGAGAGTGCCGTTTTTGATTCAATTTCAGCATTCAATTGAATAATTGTATGAGCTTGGTTTTTCATATCTTCCTTATTTGTTTCTAGGAATTCCCTCTGCTCTTGAAGGAGCGATTCCAGATGCGAAATGATAATATGGAGCTTGGGACATTCGTCACAAACTTTTTCGGAGTTGGGACTCTGATGTAAAAAAAAAAGTGCTGCAAAAGAGCTAAGCATATAAACCTACTGTGTCCTCTCGGGGAAGAGCGCGAACTGGAATTAATGGTTGAGGTTTTGGTTGTTCGAGAGCAAGAGAAACTTTCATCTTATACTGCTCAAATTCGCTTGTCGTTGCTTTGAGCTGACGTTCAAGTAATTTGACCTTGTAGTCAAGTTGGTAGATAGATTCTTCGTGTTTCGCAAGCTGACAACGTCAACTGAGCTGAAAAAAATACCTCTTCGTGATACTTCTCTTGCAGTATTGGTAGTGACTCATTTCGCAACGTGACTTCAAGCAAATCTTCTTCCCACCATGACACACCCACTGCAGGTGAATTAATATTCCTATAAAAAAGAGCCTCTGCTGACTTACTCTGAGCCGTGATCTTCTGCTCTTCATTCAGATTACCTGGAAGCAAAAATCGGATCACCATTTTTGAATAGTTACCTTCATTTTGTGATGTTACAATACAACACCACAGAGATTTCATGCTAGGCTCCAATACCCGGAGTACGACCTCAGTTTTCAAATTCATTTTTGCTAATATAGCACTGGTGGGGGGCTTGCTTCGAAATTCTGATCGAATTTGAAGATTTTCGTAGTCACGCTTTAGCTCCAATAATTCGGCTCTTAGACTTTTCTTTTCCTGCTCAATGCCTTGCAGCTGGGACTGTGCGTCCTTCAATCTAGCATTCGCTTGATTGATTTGGTTATGATTGTTGGAAGCCTGAGCCGGCGTTAGTATTTGCAAATTTTTCTTTCTTCCATGTTGAACTCGTGGAGTCTCGCTCTCTGCTTGTGCATTCGCTAAAGCCTGAAGGCAGAAGACATTTAGTAACTTTACGAAAATCTGAGATATTCTATCATGTATGGCACCAATTTCTTAGCAAGCGTTTCAAATAAATTAATAATCATCAAAATACAATATAACTTACACACTATCAACGTGCATCCTGATTTCTCTCATTCCGCACATACTACCTTTCATTTATATTCTGATCACTCTTCAGATTGGTAAGTAGCTTACCTGTTTAACATTACGAGTTTCAACATTGTCTTCATTGGAGAGTCTTCGTTCGGCGGGTGTTGTCATTCGATTTTTAGTCGATGAGAGAGCTATTCTTAGTTCTGCTTGCTCTGCTATTTTTCGAAGCAACAAGTGAGCTTCCTTTATTAAGGATTGTCTATGTATTAGCGGCAACCGTTCTTCTATGGTTTGCAAGACTAATTCTACTTGTGTGGTGACTTCCTGGACCCGTTGTACTGAGTCTGTTTCTTGCAATGCTTGCGCTTGAGACACAAGAACTTGAAGTAGCTCAGTTAGGAGCAGAGGAATGTGTGAATTTGCTCCTGTTACGCCCATTCTGGTAAATTACGCTTCGACGCGAAGTAAAGCAAGACTTACTGTCCCGGAGACGGAGGGGGTGGAGGAGGAGGGGGCGCCTACAACAAAATACACGATTACTGCAACTCACCTGTGGACCTCCAGAGGTCCTTTGAGCATCAAACGAGCGCAATCTTAGCTCTCTATTCTTTTCCTTCGGATGCGAATCCGTAGTCTCTGAGCTTCGCAAGAGTTGCACCTCTAGCGCTCCTTTTTCATTATTCAAAAAAATTATGGTTGCTTCTTTCTCGGAAATGGTTTGTTGAAGACTCTCAAGCTTTGTCTGAGTAGCAAAAGACTTTAAGTTTACAACTTATGAATGACTGAACATTCAACATACTTGTTGACAGCTTGAATTCTCATTAAGAGCATTATTGTCGAAACTAAGATTAGCAACTTCATCTTTAAGCTTCGCCACGTGGGAGTTTAGGTCTAAATTAGCCTTCTTTAACGAGTCAATAGTTGTTGTTGCACTTCTGATTTCCTCTTTCACTGCGAGCCATTCCGTCCGTATCTGCTTTTCTAAAGCACCTTTTTCAGAACTAATCTCAGCGTTTATGATTTCTTTATTTGAATGGGTACCAGAATCCATATTTGCCTGAGAATGGTCTGAGTCCAAGAAAGTCAACCAACAAGTATGCTCTTTAGAGACATCAATTCTTTCAGGAAGTTTTCGTTTTCTTCCGTGCAAGAACTAAATTTTTGATTCAAATCTTCGTTATGCGCCACGGATTCACTAAACCTCGCTTTTTCGTGCTCAACACCTGTATTATGATCGCCCGACTTTTCGTCTGCTAATTTCTCATACGTAATACCCGCTCGGGATTGCTCTTGCTTTCCCTACCATAGAGTGAGATAACATGGTATTCTCACTTGCAATTGTCGAAGAGATCGGACTTCATCAATGAGTAATTCATTCTCATTCTGAACGAGAGCTAAAACAGATGAGCTCTCTTCTACTTGTCGTTCAGCTTTCTCTTTCAAAGCTTGGAGTGATAGAATTTCATTTTCTTTAGCCTTTTCTTCAAATCCAAGGTTTGAATCTAATTGCTCGGAACGCCTCAAAGACGATTTTGTGTTGGCTTCATTTTGACGTACGACTTCTTTTTCTCTTTCAATTTCACACTCGATGACAGTTTTCTGCGAGGCATCTGTAGACGTAGCAATATATCCATATTCTTGTTAATAAAATTGTTGGATTAAATTATCAAATCTTACATTTAAGGTGTCCCAAACTTTCAAATTTTGAGTTTTGCATAAAGAGCTCTTCATTGTGACTTTTGAGTTCTGCATTCTCTTTCATAGCGTCTAATATCTCTAACTCCAAACAATCACGTAATTTGACTGAAGCCTTGAGCTCCTTTTCAAGATTTTGCAGTTTCGTGTCATCAACCTGGTTAGTTACATAGGTGTATGTAATTCAGTTGAACCGAATCTATCACATATTCATCATACCTTTTGTCCTGCGACTTGGTTGTTGCCATCATTCACCAGCTCAACTAAAGCTTTTAAGGGTATCCTTCCTGAAGGCATTCTGTCAGTAATGCATCCGAGAAAAGTGTCTTATTTTTCCATGAAAAGTCAGACTATTGTCATGTTTCTTGCTCATACCGATAGACTTTGCGGCTTTACGTAATTCTCCAAACTGCTTGAGAGTAACATGCTGAATAACGTACATTAACAGTCTCATTAAATCTCAGATCCACGTTCGACTCCAAATTTTCAGGAGCCACGTTTTCAGATACATTATCGATAACATTGGGGTGAACTTTAGCTTCATTTTCATCGTGGAAATAAACCGATTCTTTATTTTGGTTCTGCATTAAAAAAGCCAGATCAAAAAACATTTTCCACTTACACTTAATTGACTTTCGGTTGCTGACTTTTGAATATCATCAATCGAATCAAGTTTCCTTTTGAGTAGTTGATGCTCACTCTTGAGCTTTTCAAAATCCGCACTCGAATTCCTATTTTGGGCATCTTTCTCAATGACTGCTTCAGCCAGGCGTTCCAATTGGAGTGAAAGCTCAACGCGAATTTGAGTCAATTCCTCATTTTTCACCGTGGTCTCTTCAACGCTTCTTCTAAGAGTGGCAACCTCGTGCTCATATTGGGTTATTATTTTCTTCATGGCGGAGACTTGCTCACCCCTCTCGGCAGCCAGCGCCAGAAGCTCTGCTTCCCGGATATCGAAGGTATCTTGCATCTATAAATATATGTATGAGAACATGAAGATGAATCTTCATGCGTATATTTAATGCGTTCCTGCGATCAATAAGCCAAACTCATGTGAAATAAAATCTGTAAGAACCTTTTCAATGCGCTTTGTAGCTTCGCGAGCAGCCTCTACTCCGGCGGCCGTTAAATTCTTTTGTTCTGATGACCAACTTAGCGCTAGCAATCCAATTCCTACTCTGTAACTCATCAGTATATGAAGTGATTTGTCTTAAAGCGGAAACAAGAGCCTGCTCCAATTGCGGGCGCGCCACTATTTGATTGTGATCTCATTCACACATGCATCTTCACCCACATAACAAGCTCATACGCCGCAAGCACATTTCCAACGAATAATCACTCACCAGCTTGAACAGTACTAAGCAATATTCCAACTTGTGTCTCATCTTGTCTTGATAAAGCATTATTATGCGGAGGTGCTAAATTCACAATTGGAAGCTCCTCTTCAACATAATGAGACACTAATGACTCAGCTGAATCACGAACTTTTTCATCACCATCCTTAAATGTCAACTCGCTTTCTTTGGTGAATATATCAGCAGGCTTTGCTGAGGAGAAAGATACTCCTTCCGTGCCTTCTGGTTTTGTTACAGATGATCTGATTTCAAAAGGGTCATTTGATTCTTGTAAAGAAGGCTGATTCGGATTCTCGCAAGCTATACTTGACCCAGAGATATTTCTATCTGCATTAAAGTGGTCTGCTTCATTGGTTTCATCTTCGATAGCGCGAAAGAATGCTCGAGAGTGCGGAGTTCCTCCAGCTGCAACTGGAGTATCAAGGCAGGCGGCGGGTTCTGAGTTTTGTTCAGACGTCTCGCTGTTGGCAAGTTTTTGCTGGTACTGCTGCGCAGTTTCAACGACAGATTTTGTAGCTTCACTGACTCGTTGAGTGAAGTTTTTCCACTTCATCAGGCATAACAGGACCCTGATTCTAATATTGACTTAATGAATAGTTTCGCCTTAGTACAATGTTGTCTTCTGCGTTTTAGTGTCGTCAATAAAAAGAAGGTCACCAGATTTTCATAGAAGTGCAAACAGATATGTCTAGAACAGCGAACAGATAAACTGTTGCCAGATTCGGTTATGGATCCTGTTCAGCTGTTTTTAAGTGTGATTGACCAGCAACTCTCATCGGTCGTGAGCTCGGTAATTGCGATGTGTGGGGACGTCGACTCCTAGATAGTTTATCAATAGTACTGAGTGTCGGTGTCTGTGGCTCGTCCTCTTCTTTAAGCGAACCTAAAATTGAGGTTTCCGCTCGTCTCATTGAGAGTCTACCTAAAAAAAGCATCAATTTGTTTATATTGTTTACCCATCGCTGTGGGCGCTGTATTAAGACGCGTATTTCTTATTGTTTGCGTCAAATTAGTTCGAGCTGAGAGTGTGGAATTAAATCGTCTATTGAAGTTTCGTTCTGGTAGGAGAGGGGGAGGGAGCACAGAGGGAGAAATGTTTTCTGTGATTTATATGCGAAAAATATGTATGAAGCCTTACCGTTTGTTTCACGCGGTGCTGTCAGATTTGTGAGAAAACCCGCGACTGCTCTCAGCGATTCACGGCGGGCGCGAGATCTTTGTGGTAGTGGTTCGGTCATTTGCGCGATATCCTCAGTTTCACGAGTATATACTGAGCACACATTGCTGATGTCGTTTGACGAATCCAAAAAACATGAAGGACGCAATGACGCTCGCCGAGTATTACTGAAAATCGAGAATTGTTAAGTAGCCGCAGAAATTCGTCAATGCCACAAATATACAATACCTCAAGTAATCATAATTCTCGCCAAAGTAAAAGAATAAGAAAAGCTAATATGAATATGGGGCAATTTATGTCAATGAGACATCGTGTGCCATAATTCTGACACATGATATATAATGCGTCTCAGAATGACACCATCAACCGAAAGCACAGAGATAAAGCAACGACTGGTGGAGGATGTGTATTGATCTAAAGTAACGACTATGTTCGATGACTCACTGTGCGTCAAATATGATAGGGCTTGCAGAGGCTATGGGTACGCATAGTGTTGAGTCCTCGTCGATAATAGAATTTTTTCTCAGCTCGCCTACTTCTTGTGGAAGAATACTACTATTTGACTTTTGAAGCGCAGAGTCCTCATTTATATTAAGTTCTTGCACGTCCGACGAATCGTTTTGAGTCACTGTATCAGCTTTTAGTGTTGATAAGGTTAACGAATATTGTTTCACATTCGAATCTAATTTGCTTGTTTTTTTCTTTGTGTCTAAATTCTGTTGATTTTTTCCTAGAGTCTTTTGAGATGAAGAAAAGATCTCTTCTGATTTAGCAGTCTCAATTTCTTTCAAAGCAATACGATATAATGAAAACCAGTCGTGAAAAAAAGAAAAAATATCCTGGACGACTTTCTGCTGTCCGGGTCTTCTTTCATCGTCAACTTTTTTGTCGATGGGAAAAAAGGCCTCTTCATCACCGAAATATAGAGCACACAATTTATACTCCTATAAGTGATAAGGAGAGAGGTGGAATTTACCCTCATGAACCGCTCCATGTCTTTCTTTATTTCAGCGAATTTTGGCTCTTCATTTAATGAAAAATTTGTGCCTTCTTCAGCGAATCTGAAATGTGTTGGAAATATGTATGCAGGCTTTTTCTTTGAGTAGGGGTGAATAACAACTTTCAGCTTACCGATCATCGATGTCAAATTCTCCTGGTGAAACCGAATTTCGGCGCCGTCTTTGAATTACAGCTTGTTGAGAAGGAAGTTGTTCGGATAACATATCGAAAATATCTTCAACTTGTCGTACACGTTGTACTACAGGCAAAACTGAAGCTAAGGAAGTGTGATTTACTGCTCTACGCACTCTGAGCAGCCAACTGCAGTATGCTAGTTTCTTCAGCTGTAAGCAATGGCCCAAAATGGCTAGCTAAAAAATGCAATAAAGTGTTTGCTCCTCGCCCAGCACTCCTATAATCTGCAATCTAGTACTTCTCAATGTTATGCTTTACTTACTTTCATAAGCGTTGTAATTCTAAACCATTTCCGATCTCCATTGGCTCTTCCTTCATTCAAAAAATTACCTATGCGTAAAATGGCCTAAAAGAAAGCTGACGCCTTTGAATGTTTTTACCTTAAAAAGTATTGGCAGATTTTTGTTTTTAACCAGAACTTCAATTCCATCCATCAATACATTAAGCTCTCTCGTAAATTGACTTAGCAAAAGAGGAAACGTTCTCATAACAATCATACACTGTAGTCTCTTATGAATATCTGGTATTGTTGACATCTGAAACAAGCATGTATAGATGAATGTTAAAAGTTTCATCGCATTGAACGAAACTGACATAGTAAATAAATTCTTCATCATTTAGCAGTGCAACACCAGGATTTTGCTGTCTGTAACGCATAACACGACCCACGGCATCTTCCCACTCCAAAAGCTTCCTATTGTCTCCTGCAGCATTTTTATCAGGAACCGTCGTGCTGAGAAAATGTAAATCTTTCTAAAGTTGATTCTCACAGAAGGAGATTTATGACAGACACGGGCAAATGACAATTCAGCACCATTTGTTTAAATTTCTCTAAAGTGATGTCGTTGCCCACATCTTTCTTTAAAGATTTTACGATGATTTCTGTTTATAGTTGACAGAGGACAATATCTTACGAAACTTTTGAGATGCAGCTGGACCAAGACACGAGACTCTTTTTGCCTTATCAGAACAGCTGGTAGCCAACTTTATCGATGCCTTTTTGTCTACAGGCTTTCTCGTGAACCATGCATCTAGTCGTGGGTCTTTCAGAAGATTTTCGATATTAAACTCAGACACAGGAGCGTAAACGCTTTTCGCCAGGGATTCGAAAGACGCGTCACTGTTAAGGATAGCAGATCAACTAAGAACTTTAAGAACTCTTGCCATGCATAATCCTCTTACACAAAATTGAAATCAAAAAATCTCACTTTTCATTTGACAAATTTTTATTGGAGAGAGCAGGAGGCGAGCCTACAAGTCTTTGGTAGAAGTAATACAGACTTTTTAGTCGTCGGAAATTTAGTTTACCTGGAGCTGAGTCCCAAAAAAGTGGCATTCGATTGTGAGAGGGCTTTGTCAAAGAAACACTCTTTTTTTTACAATCATTCTCGACAGAATCCTTCCCAAAAGTCTTGGAAATTTCAGAGGAAATTTTCTGATCACCTCGCTTCTGCCCTCTTATCATTTCAAGAATTCCCGACATGGCAGGGAAATGGGGCTTTTTGATTGGTGGCTTCGCGGTTGGAGCGGGAAACTGTGGTGCTTTCCCTGGCAAGCGCATGTAGTCAATTATCTTTGAAGTTGGTGGCAAACCGTCAACAGGAACCAAGCGTGATGCTCTGATCTCAGGCTCAGGAGACTTCTGCTCGCTTTGTAAATAGATAAGAAAAATATACTCATTACCTTGTGGAGTTATCATTTGTCATTTTGTTGTTCCGCAACGCAAAGACCTCAGATTGACTGGTAGGAAAAGCCACAGTCGCATTGCAGCAAAAGTATGCTTCATAATCACTTACTGTTGCTTTTTCATTTTGATAAACTCATCTTTTAGCTGTTTGATTTCAGCCTGCAATTTTGACTCCTTCACCATTTGAGTCGACATATACATATGCGCTGTTAAACACTGAAACATGCGGCATTGATAGAACTTTTATTGTTCAGAAATTTTATCGCTAGCATCAAATTAAGAACATTCAGATTCCCATTTTCTTAATACTTAAATAATACGACTTACTAACTGTAGAACTTGATCAGCACTTTTTTTTCGCAACTTAGCTTCAAGTTGTTTTTCAATCTCGTGACGAGACTTGAAAGATACGGGTGTTTTATGATTCGGTTCACATGACGACGATGTATCTGTCTTTTGTTCATATAATGCGCTGTCTCCTGAAATAATTTCGGTGGGGTTAATCATTTTTTTCCCAATCAAAAAAAAAATATGCAAAAAAATTATAACAGATTAATTTGCCTCAATGTACGACCAACGCTGAAATTTTATATGACGCGCTGACCCACTGAATGTGGAGTTCAAAATCTCTTTTGCATGCAGGCTAAAAAACAAAGAATCAAAGCAACTTCTGAAGAAGATTTATTGTGTTTTGCTTCTCTCTATAGATACGGCGCTTTCTCCATAAGATAAATAGGTGCTAAAATGCTTGCCTTGTTTGTACTAACAATACAACCGTCAGCTACAATTTCATCTAATATGAAGTGTGCCTTCTCTAAATTGAACATTATCTGAATGAACAGAAACAACCAAGCAAAGTCAGTCCATCGGAATATACTTACGTCAAGCTCGCACTAAACAGAAAATATAATGAAAATAATTATTCCAACATTGTATATTACAAAAACTTTTCTAACTTACCACATTTTCAAAATACTTGTCAAGTGTTTCTACTATTGCATGTATCAGCTCTAAAATAGCTAGCTCATTCTGAAAAAATTTGTTATTCTTCTTAATATGTATGTTCATACCACGTCATCATTATCAACACCGACGATAAAATACAGTGATGCATAACGTCTGTATACAACCTTATACTGTCTGAACTCTAGAAAGCTACATTGCCCTTCTGTTCGAGAGAGACATCTTCTTATTAATTCAGCTTCGAGCGATGCACGTTCTTTAACTGGTTTGAATTCGTAATATTGTGCAAGTCTTGTCTGGCCCTGTTTATTAACCATAAGCACGAACTTGATCATCGTCGCGTGCTCTCCTGTCAACTACATAGCCCTCCAGGACCCGTTCCATATGACAGGAGTGATGTTGCCTCCGCTTCTCGATGAGCTGTGCGTTGATCTCGCAGCATTATATAGACAACCAACACCGGTAGAGCCACCAGGGAACGAAGAAAAAGTTGCTGGCTCTAACGGCGATAGTCTCCCAGTAAGTGATGGAGAAGTCATACAATAAACTGACATTGCTAATGTGGGAAGAAAGCCTTGTACGTGCTGCCATATTAAGACCTCTTTCAAGCTTATTATGATCTATCACAGGACTTTATGCACAGTGTTGCGAGTTTTTTGATAGAACAAAAGTTGAAAGAACGCGACGAGAAGCAAAATGCATTGGAAGATCAAGCTGCTTGGTGAGAATTATAAGAGCTGTTTCCTTTTTCTGAAACGAGAGAAAGGCATCACTAGGAGGCCAAGACTGAAACACGTATTTTTAATTTCAGGCTGAAGTCAACCATTGAAAGTTTCAAGGAAGCTCAACTTGAACTGCAAGCTTTCGATCAGACACTGACAACAATAGAGCAAGAACGGTCTGAAGCTATGACACAATCGGAGACGTTGATGATTACATGCGACAAATTGACGAAAGAAAAAGAGGAATTGGAGGTGGGAAATTTGCGACACCAATATAATGTAGCTTATAATTCTTGGCTTTTTTAGGAAGCACTGAAAATAATACGACTGAGAACAGTTCATTTTGAAAGGCTCCACCAATTGAAACAAAAAATCGGCCAGGACGCACAAGCATTCATTGGGAAGCTTTCTTTGAATGCGTTCCAATTACAGGAAGCTGGCACAAAGGATGTTCCGGCAGCTCATCCCTTGAGAGAAATTTTCGTAGAAATTGACGATTCGTGTCTGTTTTTTCAGTTGCATTCTGACTTTAAGGAAGTAAGCTTTGACTTCGGTGGTCCTATGTTTAAGGCAGCTCAATACCTGGACGGGTTACGAAGAGTTCGAGCGGAACTTTTATTAGGCGTTCGACATGTAGTATCGCAGACAATTGAAAGATGTGAAATGCAAATTGAAAGGCAACAAAAGCAAATAGCTCAAACAAATTCTCATGAGCCACGACACCCATCCATCCGCATCCACTTTACTTCACATTACATACAGTTCAGGTAAAATTTATTCAACCGTTTTATCAATCTCAAAAGAGTTGTGGGACAGCACATTCAGCCATTGGTTAATGTCATTCTCGAGCGCTCTAATTCAGAGTCAGTCCAGCAGGAGTATTCTGAGTAAGTGTTAAGGTTTTCAGAATTTTTGCAATTAACAAAAGTGATACCATAACATTGCTTCTTCATTTCCTCAAGCTGCTTAGGCATGATGGAGGGATCGTACGTAGCTACCAGACTAAGGATAATAACAGGACCTTTTAAAAATCAATTGCATGTATGAATCAGCAATGAGACATTTAGATCTCGTATTTGATGAATTCTTCTAGATATATTCAACAGGCAGTCATAAATCAGCATAGTGCCAATTCGGAAGAGCCAAGTGGTGTTCCTTTGGCTGTTCGACAAGCGGTGACGTTCACAATTTCTGTAGCACAGCTTGAACGTAAAACGTTTTTCTCAATTTTCTTACCCCGAGGTAATCAGGTATGATTAAAATTCTTTTGCATTACAAGTTATTTATTGCGAGATTTTTACAGTTTTGGAAAATTTTTATTTTTTTTGCAGACTTCATTGGATACTCTATTATCGTTCTTGGCTTCCACACTTTTAGAAGTATTAAGGCCTGTAATTTTGGGGTGTCAGGAGATGCGAGATCTCAGGTGGCTCAAATTTTCTATTTTATCAATTATTTTTTATAACTCTCGAATTCAGAGACATCGCTGAGGCCCTATCACTGGATGTGTTGGATATAACTCCGTCCTTATCATCTAGTGCTCCAATGGCATCATCCGGTACTATCAAACAAACGACAGATTTGGGAATTTTATTCTCAACTATTTTACGTCTGCATAAAGTGAATTAATGTTATCAATTAAGTGTACTTAGGATATTCAAGAACGCCTTATTTTCAAAGCTGAGCTGTACATTCTCTCGTCTATACGCGAATTTGAAGCCACGTCATCTACTCTTAACTATCCCGCAAAGTGAGGGTGACTAACTGGATTCATTGATTAGTTTATTCGAATCTCCCGTGCCTGAAGCGGGGCTTTTTGTTTTTCCAAAGAATCGAATTCTACCATCAACTCCTTCCTATCGCGGTGTTACTCGTTTTGATAACGATAAAATGAAAACAGACGCAAACACGGGCGTTGAGACTGAGGAAAATTTATTCAATGAAGTTCCTTATAAGGCACTGACAGATCATACTGAAGTTGTAAATTATAAGTTGAGCTCCAAGAAGGAATGGTATCCGCCGATATTACGCCTCGTGGATTGTTTATCAATAGTATCAGAGGTTGTTACGAAGAACACGTTTCAGGTGTTATCTCAGGTAAGCGACTGATTCCATGTAATCTAAGTACATCAGCATGCAGTTGAGGGATGCTTAGCGTCCTTGTTTGATGCTGCAGAAAAAATCAAAGTATTACAAGTAAGCTCTTTATGACACTATATAAAAGCGGTCCAGCCAATATTTTCTTTTTAAATAGGAATCTTCCTTTCATTCAGATCTTTTCCTCATTAAGCATTTGGTGTTTCTAAGGTGGGTTGTGTTTTCTGAAATTCCTTCTTATTAGAGAGGAAGTATCGCGTTTTAACTGCGAGTTGACTGGTAGTGAAGTCATATATGACTTCACAACCCCTCTTGGACGCGTGAAGAGCGCATTAGGGCTTGGAATCCCAGCTCGGGCTCATATAAATAATGCAAGTAGCTCGCAATCTGCCTTTGCAGCAGCAGTCAACTATTTCATGCCCGTACTACATGTAAGATGATGTCTCATAATCTTCTGATATGTGGTTTTGAAATTGTCATTTTTATTTATTTCACTTTTTTAGGAAAATAAGATAGACACTCGCAAAGATTTGGAAATTGCACTCAAACAGCACTGCGAATCCTTGGTCGCACATTCTTCTGCTCAAGGTTCGATTTTTAGAGGAAATTAAGATATTGTTACATTCGAAAAGTTGCTTCTCATTAATTCCCTATTTTCAGTACTTTATCCTTTATTACGGTTAGCGTCCTTGTTGCTCGAATGTGAGCGAGCACAACAAAAAGCATCCTCGGAAACATTAAAAAATGTCTCCGTTTCTATCTTAAAAAAGATGTTATTTGATTTCCGCGAAACAATAATGCAGTCTTTTCCGCGTATAATTTTTAATCTAAATGCTTATCTGTCAGCCGAAAATGACTCACGCATCGCCCGTTATACTCCATTTCAATGTGCAAAAAACCTGCAGGTTTCTGTTTCCGACCTTAAAACCCCTGCATCCTATTCCCAGCAAGTTTTATTCGACGCTATTAGACTTTCAATATGGGAAATCGTCAAGTATATCTGATTTTCAAAATGTCGAATCTCTAACAGACACGTTCAAGAGCGTATATTGGACTTCAAGACATTTGTTTCTGATGATGGAACTACACCTATGGCTGTAACTCTAGAATGGCTCACGGACGAAGTGAATTGGTGGACTCCCGAAAATGTTAGTTTTAGACTAAGAATAGAATGTTTATTCGATGTCGAAAGGTGCAGATGTAGTTCAGTGATGATGTAAACATCGAGAGCGATATTTTCTATCTCATCTTTAGTTGGACCAAATCATGCGTGATAATATGGACCTATCGCTAGCTACTCATGAAAGCAATGGAACATAGGGAAGAACTAGTCCTTCGAAGCCTTAAGATAGATATATAAGAATTGCATGATTATCTGCCAGAATTGCTGAATTGTTTGTTTTGTTATAAATTTGTAGTCACATAGTCGTAAGTTGAACGAATTCTAGGACTCTTTTGAGCCTGTTCCTGAATGAGTGCTTGTTATTTATAACATAAACCATCATTTCTTATAGCTAAATTTTCACAGAGTACCACCATAGAACACATAGCCAGGATTCCAGACTAGAGTATCATTCGGAGGTATCCATCAAGAACAACAACAACAACAACAACAACGTTTGGAGTCCCTTTGTTCTACCATAGAAATACGTCATTGATGCCACAATCTGTTAGCTGTTTAGCCCACAACTATTTCGGTGGGCAAAGAGTTTCTTGAAAAAAACGTTTCAAAGGGAAGTCAATGCCGAGAGTATCCGGACAGCCGCATTTAACATCCGATCCTTTGATTAGTTTGCCTTCCACTTTACCTACGCTGCTTCATAAGGAGACTGCAGGTTATTCGAGTCTGACAGAGTCTTTACCACGAAAGCCGTCTCGCGTCAGGCAGACAGACCTCAAACCTCGACACAGTTCAAGTACGAGAAGATCTGCAGGTGCGTTCTACATTCATATCACGAGAACATGAGTCTCAAATGAGTGGTTCATTAAACTTTTGAATCTCAGATTTGATTAAATTACTGCTGAAACCTGAAAATCTTCCTTCACTAACAAGGAAATTCCCACATACATCAAAAAGCAGAGCTGCCTCTGAGTCCTCCACTCGTCCAGCCACGCGTTCGTCGACTCCACGTCAGTCTAGCTCAACACGTGAGGCTCGGAAGGTGAAAGAAGGCGCTTCAAATTCTCGAAACAATAAGGATAACAAATTTTTGAACGCTGGCTCGCAACACGAGCACATGGGGAACTGCGTAAGCAGGAACGGATCGCCCGCAGGGGGAATTGGGCCCGAGTCTGATAAGGTTGCCGCCGAAACAATGCAATTTCAAAAGCCCCAGATGATTCCAAGATCCTCTCTTCCGAATACACCGATCGATCTTCTTTGTTGCAATATTTTGAAAGAGAGAGAGCGGCGAAGGTTGTCATTATCACAGTCTGATCCGGCTAAAGCTGATTTAAATGGTGATCAAGCTCGCGGACAATTTTTTATCCGAAATCAGGAGCAAAATCACGATGTCAATAAAGTAGCACATGCGTACGAAGCGCTCAGATGGGAGCGAGCTCGTAGAAAAACTGCATCAAAAGTTTCTGGAAAAAATTGTCGTAAAAAGTCACTTGAGGATGAACGAGAAAAAGATGACGTGTCTCCGCCTTTTCCTCCTGTCTCAAAAAATGGTGTTAAACCGTGCAGACGATTAAGTGTCTCTGGAGCTCCTTCGTCTCTGAAACAAGATAATTTCGAGGTATTTCTAGTGACATTTGTGACGCTTCTTAGAATAAACGACAAGAGGTGAAAAGTGACACTGGTTACTTTGATCCCCATACGCTATTGGGACTTGGAATCGGGTACACTTGTAAAAAAGGATTAAAGCCGGAAAGCCCCAATCAAGACGATTTTTTTATTGTCAGGTAAGTTTTTGTTTAAATGAACTAAATTCAACTCACATCTGATTATTGCCAAATGTTTAAGCTTTAAAATTTCTTATTTTTGTAGAGTGGCTGACTGGGGACTATACGGTGTATTTGATGGTGAGAATTTTAGACTTGTACGAAATTCAGAGAACTTCTTGATTATATTAAAGTTTACGTATGATATCAACATCTGTACTCAGGTCATGGTCCATATGGTCATGATGTTTCTCATTTTGTGCAACGGGAGTTGCCTAAGCTTATTTATAATAGCTCGTGTTTTCATCAAGATCCTAAAGAGGCATTACGACACTCGTTCATTTCGGTATGAATCTTTTAACCACCTTAGAATGCAAAAATCTGAGCAGTTGCTAGCACTCATTGATTGATCTCTTAGGTTCATAAAATGCTTGAAGATTCGGCAGCTACTCGTAACTCGTTTGATTGTTCTTTAAGCGGCACAACAGCCACCGTAGTTCTACATCGTAAATCGAAGGGAAAACTTTACGTTGCTCACGTCGGGGATTCGCGATGTATATTGGGACGTCTCAGCAAGAATGGTGCGTCACGGACGTTGGTTGTTCGACAAACTAAGTGCTCACGAGTACAGGTGCCTCATCTGTGAATTTTCTATTTTATTTGTTCTAGGAAAAAAAGTCGAAGCCATTGATCTGACAAAAGATCACAAGCCAAATAGTGAATCTGAAAAGAAACGAATAGTTCTGTCAGGTGAATTCAATGCGTGATTTTTTCTGACCAGCCGTGTCATCTTCAAACGGATTGCCTGGCAACGGTTTAAGATTATTGTTAATTCGTGTTTTTACTTCTTTCAAAATTGTGTGCAGTTTCTACTTGAAAAAAAAAGATTCTTGCTCATTTTCAACCTCATAGTGTCAATATTTCTGTAGTTTAATCAGTTAACAAATCAACTTAAATGCGTATTGCAAAAATAATTCCTCGTAGGAGGACAGGTGCGACGCTTGGAGGGCGATATACCATATAGAGTTTTTCTAAAAGGGCGTCTTTACCCAGGCCTTGCGATGTCTAGGTAATAAATTCATCTATTGTGCATCGTGCTCTAACTATTTTTGTTTATGATAAACGTTATGAGAACGCTCAACAGAGCTATAGGTGACTCATTGGGTCGACAAGCTGGCGTCATTTCAGAGCCAGATGTCACAGGTGAGAGAGTACTCATGCATAACATACATGACTTCTCAGAACACTCAGTGGATCCGGAAAGAGACTTGTTTATATCTCTATGTTCGGACGGGGTTTGGGAGTTTCTTGATTCTTCAGAGGTAGCTCGAGTAAGTTTTTTCAAATAAAGTTGCGGTGGTGGAACGTTGTCAGCCTGAATTGTTAATTTCATAAATTAATTTAGGTAATCTTTTCCCACGGAGTAACAAGAGTTCAGTCAGCGGCCGACGCCCTTGCAAAAGAATCATGGAACAGGTGACTGTGATTCTTAAAGCAGAAACACAAAGACATATTGAATTAATTTTTCAAATTCAGATGGATTCAAAAAGAAGGGAATGTTGTTGACGACATTACCGCAGAGATTATTTTTCTCTGTCCCGAAAAGATGATGCGTTAGAAATTCAACCTATTCCTGGTATAATTCTTGGATCTCCATGCATTCGACATAAAGAGGATAGCCTGGAATGGGGAAAGCAGCGAATCCGTCTCAATTCTATTGTTTCGGACATACGTTTTTAAGACTTCCCATACGGAGCTAGACCCCGTCAAAAAGGTGGAAAATGTCTATTTGATTGGCTTAGATGATCTGAAGAATACCTGGTACGGGAAGACACCTGAAAATTACAGTTTAACGGGATGAAAAAATGCAGTTGACTTTTTTTAAAACTTAGTTTTTAAAGTTTTTGCTATACTCTTAGGTGGAATTATTTAAACCTACATGTATAAGGAAAATTGCGCAAAGCACATATGTGAGCCGGCCCGATAAATATGCAGGCGCACAAGACTGCCATTCTGATGAACCATAGATACTATTCTTCAAATTTTTTTCAGATTCCTCTTCAAAGACATGTTAGCTAACTTACACTTGATTGAGAACCAAAGTAATGCCATTATAGGTCGAGTATATATCATGAGACGCTTTTCGTGCGTCTTCGCATGCATTCATTAACTAAAAAGATATCTTCATGAAAAAGTTTTGTTATGCCAGCATTAATACACCATATTCCTAAGCTTAATGTCTGGCATAAACTTGTTTATTCAAGCTCACACTTGTAAGTTTACTGCATTCTTGCGATGTATGACATGGTACGTCTTGTTTATCATCCTCAATACTCAAAGATGTAAATCTGTCAAACCACGATTGTGACAGCACTTTGCGCTCAAGCTCTTTAATCTGTGTGTTATTATTGAATTTACATATTGAACCCTATCCAAAGCTTTCTGTCTCATAGATTGAGTTCAATTATACATATGGCGCAACTCATTTGTATAGGCTATGTTTGTCTCAATTCATACCTTGGTAGTGCCGGCCTGTATCATTTTTGTTATCTGTGCTTCACTTTCTGAGTTTCCAAAGCATAATAATTTGGGGCAATTGTGCCTTGGGATGTACGCTTCGGCTCACCTGCATCGTCACGACTAGAAAATGGAAGCGTGACGGCTATATGAGTATCATTATTTGCTATATTTGGTATTCTTCCAACCAGCTCATCCAACAATGCTTCTTCGAGAGAGTGCGCTCCCAGCTTTTGTCGCAGCAGAGTTCGTGTTTGTTCAATCACTATCAAAAATGAATTTTTCCTAAGTTATTGTGTACCTTCAGAAAAGGATGGGTTCATAGCAATGACCGGAGGAACAATGCTAAGCCCCCCGCGCAACACATTAAGACAACTGTGCCCTTTTAAGCATAACAGCAATGAAAATGCATAAGTTGCTAAAAACATAAATTCATTTCTTGCTGTCCTATTATCTATGAGGAAATGCTTGCTTTATGTCCCAAGCAGAAAGATAGAATAGGTATATGAACGACTGCATTATTCTAAAAAGCGTCTTACAAGGCGCAACAGTCGTTAAAGTGGTGTTTTAGCGTCTGAGGACTTTTCAGAATACCCGCCTTGCAAATCCAATCACATTTCCGCTTTTTGTTACGTCTTGAGTCCGAGTGTAAAACTAAATGTCTGAGTTTGTAGCAATTTGAGTTGCAATCTTCCTTGCAGCTCTTACGGCGAACTGCTGCCTTTCAGTCGGATGTTCAACCGCAGGTTTTTTGTGCTGGACTTTTTACTATTTACATCTACTGATTTCTAATGTAATCATTTGGCAAAATTCGGAACTAAATCATTTCTTGAATCGCTTTGAAATTTTCGGATTATGTTTCCGACAAGAAGCTCTAATGTTCACTTCAATCCAGCTCCTTTACCTGACGAGTGCTCTGCACTAGAACGAGCTCAACTGTTTGCCAGGGTAGGCTCTTCATCTAAATATGTTGTGATATTTAAGCACTCTGCGAGATTCATCAGGCAGTGCTTTCTAAAGCAAACATAGAGTACTTTGACTTTCAGATCGATAATTCCTCAGAGCAAGGTGTTGTTACAACGTACCGTGATTGCTAGGGAATTGTTGGATGTGGCGCATGATATTGGCTATGACAACTTTATTGTCCACATGTTGCCAGGTAAGCTTGAATGATACATTACCCTAGAGTAAATTTAGATTTCGTGCTTTCATTTGAATTTTGACCCTTTCTTTTCTGATAACTTCACATAATCATTGCTTACGATAAGCTGGTGTTTATTGTGCTTACAGTCATTCGAGAACGCCTTCTTATCGACACGTCTGCTGAGGTTCGCGCTCTGACCCTGGATTGCTTTGGGGGATTGACTGGATTCCTCATTCAAGGAGATCCTGATGAAGGGTATGTCACAGCAGCCTTATTACATTGGAAATACGACTTAAAGCTAGAATTTGCAGATACAACCTTGTTATCTCGGAACTGATCGGCGTGTTACATGACGTCATTATAAGAGACCGTGAAACGAGGGTGAAACTTGCCGCATGTGGCGCTCTAGTACTAATTACGCCGCACATTCGCTCTCAAGTAAGCAGAATTCGATGGTATAGTGCTTTGAGTTGTTGTTCGTTCCATATTTGAATGCCAAATTCGTCACCTTGAATCTCTGATCAGGAACGCGCTTACATTATTCTTCCGATAATCTTATCCTTAGCACATGACCCAGAAACCTCTATTAATAGGGCTATAGCAGCACAAGCTTTGGCTAGGCTAACTGAATACCTTGGATCGGATTTGTGCGATCAATTTGTGGTACCGCAAATATGTTGCTTGGCAGAAGATCAAGACAACTTTGTTGCTGCAGCAGCAGCTGCGGCGATCGAAGGCGTCAGTTTTGTTGCCTCGGATTCAATTATACTTTCACGTCTACTCCCTACTTTCGTAACGTTGGCTCAACACCCAGACACTCTTGTCCGAGAAGCATGTCCCAAAAGCCTTTTAGCTTTAACACAGAACCTAAAGCTCGAGATGCGACCGAAGTCTCTGTGCCCAATAATACGACAGCTCCTACAAGATCACGAATCAAAAGTGCGTCTCGCCGCTCAAAGAATTTTGGGACCCTTCATTGTACATCTGAGATATCCCCGGTTAATACCTCATGATCTTGTGATGGAATTCTTGGGGTTCGCGTCATTAGAAGATAACGAAATCGTAAAAAGCTCCATGGTTTTCCCTAGTGGATCATTTGGGACAGCGTCCGCCACTATTTCCCAACAACTCTTGAATTTGAAGCAATCTGTGAAGTCAATTGAGATGGATTCGGTGCTTTCGCGACAATCAGTAGAGCCCATGCTGAATGTAACTCATCAAGTGTCGTCACCCAAAGCTATATGTGCATACCACATAGCAGCAGTTCTGTTCGTTATCTCAGGTCACGGAGATGACTTATTTGCTGGCATGGTTCTCGGCTCTGGAAGAGCCTCTCACCAAGAAGGGCTCTCCGAGATAGCATCTGAGCCAGTAGCTGAATCTGCAGACATTTTTTCCGATTGCGGCAGCTGTGAGGAAGAGGAGTACTGGTGGACACTTGTGAGGCCAGCTGTTATGACACTGCTAAACTCAAAAGGACACAACGCAGCTGTGGAGGTTTGTGACGCTTATTATTGATAGTGCGCCTCTTTGTGAATGATATTCTCGATTGAAGAGAAACTTTCTGCTTGTCGATGAATTCTTTTGTCAGATTCGGTATCCCATCGCAAGTTCTTTGAGCCTGATTGCTACCTTGTTGTTGCAGAATTTGAATATAACTACATCCGGTCTCAGAGATAGACGTCGGCGAACAATAGACTCTATTGAGTCCTCTAGAGATTCAAATTCAACGAATCGGATGTCCAAAGACAGCGGAACTAATGAAGAAAGTGCTTCGTTATTTGAAAATAAAGAATTCAATTTGTACGGCGCGCGACAGTTCTTCGAAGAATCATGCCAAGTGCACCCTCAGTCAGAACCGGTTGATAATAAAACGATAATCGAACCGAAATCTACCTCAGTAAAAGCTACGACTGCACCCTTTCGTGAAAAACAAAATATAAATACAAACTCGAATTCAGAACTAATTTCAGCAACACTAGAGCACACTTGTTCTGCTGCTGGTGAAGTTGCGATCTCAAGCGAGGAAGTACCGAGGTTGTCCGCAGTAATTTCGATCCCCCTGGAAGCAGGGCTTCAGTCAACAACAAAAATGAAGGTTAGCTCAGGACTTGAGGAGAAAGGCAGCTCGTCATCATCAGTCATAAGAATTCGGAAATCTGTTGACCTCGATACTCTGTCAACTTCGAGATGCTTTAAGTCAAAAAGACCACGAGGAACCCTCTCAAATCCTGCTGTCTTACAAGATATGGAAGCTATCTCACAAATGCTACTCAGCGACAACTGTGTTTGCGTTCAGGTCAGTCTCATATAACTCAATTCTGAGATACTGCGCTGAGCAGAATTTAGTAGATACCAGCCTACTAGTACATTTTTTTTTACGGCAGTGAAACATTGTAGCTGGTGTGGATAGGTGTGTTCATAGATCATCCTTTTGATATTTATGCTTGATTTCTTATTTATTGTTCATCGGGACTTATGAAATAGTGTTGGAGATTAATATATGTATCTTAGATTGCGCTTATTCAAAATCTACCGACGATCCTCCGTTATTTTCCTAATAATCTGAAGGGAGCATACATAGAGCAACTTCACGTTTTGATTCTCTCTACTTTGAATGACCCGGTGCAGACCCGGATGTTCATCAACACTTCTGATATAGCTCCACAGACTGTGGTTTCCTATGATTCTATACCAACGCCATCAAAAATCTCCAACATACTGGATACTTTTGCGCGTCCATCAGGGAACTTATCTGCACTGAGGCAATTCTTAGGTCTCAACACACCTGGAAACCCACAAAGCGGTTACCGGCGGCCAGTGGAGCACATCATGGAGGGACCAACTTTGGGCAGGCGACAGCAGTGTTGGCGACTGCGTATGGCGGTCGCAAAACACATGGAGGTCAGAGAATTCAATAGAAACTTTCCTTAACAATGCATGCACACATGTAGTTTCTCTGTATCTTATCCTTTATCTTCGCAGAAGTACATAGAATTGGTTCCAGCGGAAATGGGGCGGGAGCTTGTTTTGCCTCTTTTTGAACTGTGAGTTATTTGCTCAACAATAGAAGTGATCTGAAAATTTCAGTCTTGCTACGGATGGAGCCGCTATTGTTAGAAAAGTCGCGGCAACAGCAACAGCTTCGTTGGTAGTTCAAATGTGCCCGCAATTGCAGTAAGAATCTAGCCTCAATGAGTAAATGCTGCTTTCGAGTGCAAAAGCTGGGCATGCTTAATTGAACTTTCTAGCATAATTTGCACCGTCATGTAGGATACTTTCTGCTTAAACCAGATTCTTTTAGTTTGTATTTCACTTGTGGAGGAACCGTGAACTGCATGCTCAGCTCAAGATCGGATATTCGGCTATCACAAGAACAAGCTCCCGTTATTCCATTGTCAGCCAATGTCGCCCTGCCCAATTCTGAAATGCTTGAAGACCTGCTCATTGAGACAAAAACTGCAACTGGGTGTGAATATGCAATGAAAGCCCCAGCCCTGTTAGCTGGACCAGAAGTCAATGTAATACGAAGGTTACTATGGACTTTTGCCATGTGGGTTGGACGGGAAATAACTTTGACTTATGTATTAATGAATTGTCATCATAGTCATATAACGTTAAACCGTTTCTGTGATATGCGTTGTGTATCTATCAACTTGGACAAGAGCTCGTTCTGACCCATCAGGAGCTCTAATTTTCAAAATCGTATCACATTTATTCGAATGGCGGAAGCAGTGCTTCTTAGGTGTCCCAAGCTTTTTTTTCAGCTATACTTTTTGCGGCCACTCGTCAGATTATCTGCGGATCCAGTGCGTAATGTCAGATGGGCGTGGTCTGCTATTTTACGCCTTCACGTTAGAAAAGAAGGAAGATTAGGCAATAACGCAGTGGTGAGTATTTCATGTGTATGACAAGCATGCGTGTTTCTAGATTGTCAGTGCAGCTTGTAGCCTTTTAAGTTCGTGTTCACAAATACCTCCGCCCTTGCACATGGATCTTCGACCATCGCGATCAAGTCAACCGAAGCTTAAACGTTCAGCTTCAACATCTTCTATTGACCTGCTGACTTCATCCACTTATTCCATGGGAAGCCCCTCAAAAGCCTCCTCCAGCGAGCTGCCAACAACAAGTAATCATGTTCCTCCAGAAGTTTGGAGACAGAATTCATTTTTTGTTGGAGATGATGCAGAGACTAGACGTCTCCTCGGGTCTATCATATTCGCAAGTGATGGCGAGATGTGTTGGGATGATGGGTTCGATCTTGAAGATATTTGTCCTTTCACTTCTGAATCTGATACGAGGCCACCGCCTTTTCCGCCCTCTATATCAACATCCTCTGAATGCAATGTTGCCGTCCCGTCGTCATCATCAGGAGGCGACAAAAAAATGAATTTTCAGGACGAACTTAATGTTGCTAGATCTACAAGTAGTCCATCTCAGTTCTTGATTGCCAGTCCCAGAAATATCACAACCAGAGCAGACGGTTCATGCGGCGTTAGCGGCTTACGTGTCGATGAATTAGATTAAAAAAAAAATTTGAGATGTGTTCAAAAACAATATTGCCTTTCGATCTCCGAGCCCTTTCACTCTCGCGCTTCACGTATCACTACCGAGGACTCAAACGCGCAATGAAGATGACTAACATCACCGCCTACAGATCATTTAGATAAGAATTTGGGGTCAGTGACTATCACACAATCAACATAACTACCAAGTTACTATTTTTTTCTTGCCTACGCCTAACACACAAGCATCTAAATTGTACTATAACGATTTCCATAATTCTAAATTTCCACATCCCCAACTCGTTCATACCATATGTTTCGGTCATTCTTGGTGCAATTTTCTTATAAGCCGAGACGACTGTCTTTTTATCAGGAATCAGTTGCGACTTCTGCAATTCTTCATGCAATTCTTTTTCCTAGACAAAATCATTTATATTAATAACTAGTTTCTTAAATATAAGTGCCTCGCTGCACCGCTACTGTCTCAAGATTGAAACAACATTAATGGCTGACTTTTTGCATCTCTTTTTGCTGTTGCAGCTCGTCAACTGATTCGTCTCTAAAGTCCCTGAGAATTCCTGTAATTCTGAAGTCATGATTGCTATCCGATTTTCCTCGAGTTAGCTTATTGGTGCTTGACGGAAGTGCTTTTTTCAGCGCCTTCATGGCTGGGGTGGGGGTTTCAAGATTAATCGAGCGAGGACGTGCAACCTTTGAAGGGTCTGCGTATTTATGCGTGATGTAAATGCTTCTGACGTTTAAGATCAATACGCTTACGGGCTAAACCAACTTGTCCCTTTCGATTATCACCCCAGCCGTAAAGCTCACCTGCGGAGGTTTCAGTGGTACTTTGCGAAAAATCATGCTCAATCTTACCACTCGTGACGAATGCTAAGCAATGTCTGGAACCACAGGAGATAAGCTCAGTAGCAAACTGAGTTGGAAGCTGATAATATGCGAACATGAAAATAGCTTGGATACTGTAAAGCAAGATTCTTATGTTCGAAATATTGAATACTCAAAAGTTGCCGTAAATGATATGCTTACTCTCACTCTTCTGAATGGATGCTGGGTACTGGAGTCATCCGTGCCGCACTGACCTAACGAGTTTGATCCTGATGAGATGCTTAAATCAAACATTTCAACGAACCGGAACAATGCAATTCATTCGTTACAACAACGCCCTTCATCCAATTTGGTGTTGTTGCGTAACGGATAATCGTCATAGCACCTCCACATGTGATGTGATCAGGCGGACCGAATGCGTCTACACAACCCACGTTATAGTGACACGACTGTCGAAGAAAATACTGTATAATTACTTTTATTAAGCTCTACTGGTTTCATGATCAGAGTTGGTGAATATGCTGCATGCGGCTCTAGTATCCCGTACTTAGCAACGGACTGGATGGGATCTCGTTGACCTAGAGAACATCAACTTAATAAAGTACATCTTTCGTCTGAACTGATGACATTTCAAGAAACTGATGTTACCTAAATTCCATTCAGCTGATCTTTCACTATCTACTCGCAATTTGTACCCTATTGACTGCCTAGTGTCACCATGACCAAGCTGTAACTTTGAGTCATCACCGAAGCTATATAGAATTTGATTTCAAGCATCAGCCTTACGAATAAACATTTCCTTCGTTATCCTGAAATACTGTGTGATAATCCCCACATGCAATATTTGTGATATTTGTTCCTAATTGCGGCTCAGGATGCCGCACCTGTGCTCATTAGAGTTGCAAAGCTACCAACTTACTCGAGAGAGTCCAACAGCCCGTTTGATTAGTGGATTCAATCCGCACTGACCAAAAGTATTGTTACCTAAACAAACTGGTAGATAGAGGTTATTAGAGTGGAATTGCGACTCACAGACTTCACCATTATAAGTTAAGCAAGCTAGATGATCGAAACCCGACTCAATTGTTCGGACTCCCTTCCCCCAGAGATTACCTGGCTGCGGTAATTGGTGTAATAGATAAATGGATGGTCTCTCGGCCCATTTGACTTTCTTAGTCAAAGAGTCGCTCGGCAGAGGTTCTTTTGAATCTTCTTCATTCTTGCTGTATTCTGTAAGAGTAGTCACGTGGATACTTGTAGGAGGAGCTACGATACTACCATCAGCATTCAGTATGACCTGTTCCGGCATTTGCTCCCCTCGTTGAGAATCACTTTGGAATTGTGTATGCGACGTCTCCGAAGATTGCGCATTCTCTGCAACTTTGGAGCCTTTTTTACTCTCACCAATGAGCGAGCTTTTTTCTATGGTTGAAGTTAATGATGGCGCCTTTGCAGCTCTCAATATGTTTTTCGGCGACAAATTACTCATATCAAGGATGACGCTATGAGTTTCATCAGATACATTCTCGATTGGAGGATACGGCGCTAGATGATCATCATAGGCTTGCCAATTCAGATGAGTTACAATATCATCCATGCAATAAACTGAGAGTCAAATAAAAACACAAGACAAAACGAGGCAGAAGGTCAGACGAAATACTAACCTTGGCCATTATTTGATAGAATAAAAATTTTGTTTACACCAGCCTGATTGAGCATTAGGAGTCTGCACTTTAGTGAAACTCCATTTAAACTAAGGTGAATTTAGTGCACTAACAGTGTTTCATCAATGGAGTACAGTATGCTGTGTATGAAACTGACCCGAATCTCCTTCGCCTTAAATGGTAAATCGAGCTTTCCAGGCATAACAAACACGCGATATTGTTCCGCTTTTTCGATTGCCAGTGATTCGGGAAATGATGGATGTCTTCTCTCGGTCGGCACTCTCGCGAGTGACTGATGTAGCATGAAACTTAAATGTGGCACAGAGAATCGATCTTTTTCTGATTCCTTCGGTTCAACCGGGATGATAGGAACTGGACCAATGAACACAGGAGGAAGGAAGGAGCCCCACAAGTATACCTGCGATAACATAATTGTGTCTCATTTGATTCAGCATTAATGTGTTTATTATGACAATCTCTTACATCCCCATCTTTAGTCAAACCCACACCGAAATGGGGTCCAAAGCGAATGTCTCTCCAACCGTATTGATGCTCATCAAACCAACGACTGCAATGTGGCAGAAAATGGCCCTTCACTTGAGGGCCTACGTCTTCCAGATATACTCGTGAGGTGACTCGAGTTGTCCGCTCAGTTACGCCAAATGGCGGAGGGCCGAACGGCAAGTTCTCTCGATTGCCCCAAAAATAGATCCGTTGTTTGGGAGTCAAAGACGGTAATGTTTCGAGTGGAGGAAGATCTTCAGGCCTTATCAGAAGTTCCTTGGTTTTCTCATTATGGAAGCTAGGACCATAATTGGATACATATTTGCGGACTGGCAAAGAAGGAAGCTCGAATGGTTTCGTATGGCATGCTGACTTTTTTCTGAGACTGCGCTCAGGTCTTACAGAGACACCAGCAAAAACCGCTATAGCACTTAGTGTTCGTATAGTCATATGTTATGTACGAAGTTCTGTCACGGTTACTTCATGTATAACCCTGGCGGGAACTTTAAGTTCAGCACGTGGTGTTTGCTTCTACAGAGCGGTGCAACAAAAATAGAATCAAGAAATGTCGTTCCCCTAATTAACTTTCGAGTACCTTATGCCCTATAATTTTTTCTGCCCCACAAGCTTGCAAAACGGTAACGAGGAAGGAGCTGCCAGCTTCGAATAGTTCTTGCACTTTTTTTCCAACTTCATCTAACGACCCATCGGAGTCGGTGGGGAGCTTCAAATCTGACTTTGTGTCGCCTGATTCTCCTAACAACGTTACAAAACCATCATCGATTCCAATCAGCTGATACTCCATTCGCTTGACAACGGGAACTTCGACGTTATGAGAAGTGGGACATACATCCTCGTATTTTTTACCCGTAAAGATATCAAGTCCGACAATGTGTGCTTTCGCGTGTCCGTGTTTGCCGGTTTTTGAGGTTGAATAATCAACGACGCGGCAGGGTTTACCCTTCAGCATGCAAAAACCATTTTTTTTAACCGCTCCTGCTGACATCGGATAAAAATGAGATGCACCAGAACCAGCATGATCGAATTGAGTTTCTTCATGGTCAGCCATTTTAGCTCAATCTGAAGGATAATTATTTACTGAGCAGCACGACAACAATTCCAAAGTACAGAAATAGGGCGTCAAACCAAGACTGATTCTTACGCTAGACAATTGAAATCTCTACCGACTAAAGAAAAGGAGTTTCCCTCGAACTAAATTTTCTTTGTAGCGTCCCTTTCCCAAAAGTGTCAAAAAAAAAGAAATGTCCTGATAAATTGGCTCAATCCTAGTCATCCATTTTTATTTCATAATAGCAGGTCTTCTCATTATGCCTTTCTATAGAACTGAATTCCTTTTGCATTCAACCCTCTCGATTCTTTTTGAATATTTCAATACATTCAATGATGCTTACAGACTCTCAACTGTGAGAAACTCTCATTTTAATACGCGGTTCAAAAGTGCTCGAATCGATAATATGCTCGAACAAAGCGTGTGTTCTTCTAATCTATGCGTATGTTTTTATTGAAAGTCGTACATTCTTCGGCAGAAGCCGTTATTCTTTTGAATACTAATTGCATTCTCCGAATCACGCATTTATTTCCTATGGATTGCGAGAATTCTCTGGAATGTGCACATTTTTCTGAATAATGAGAAATACGTTTATTTGTGTAGCTATGAAATCATAAAATCTAAATTTTAAGAAAAACGTGTTTCACATAAACAAAATTGCGAACAACAATTATGCGTCAAAACATATATGATCATTTTGGATGCATATAACGCAGCTTTAAGCAAAAATAAAATAAAAAATTATGAAGGGGGCACCAATGGCGATATTTTTTTACAGACACTCATTTCATTTTCTAACGGTATTTTTTGGTGCGATAAAATATCGGAAAAAGCTTTTGAAGTTGTCTACATTTGAGTCAACAGCATGTGACTGAATAAGTGTAACAGAAACAAATAAACTCACTCCAATTAAGTTTGATAGGGTATCAATCCAGCGCACTAGGTCTGCATTGTCATCAAATTTGAGCAAAAACCTGACATCATTAAGATAGAATAAAAAAAACAAAAAAAAAGAGTTTGAGTCGGCAGCTTACGTATGAGCCCTTCCATTTGTAGCAATGCGATTGAATGCATCGCCGCTAAGACGCTTAGTGAATGTTGAGACGAGACTCCCACGATCTTTTAGAAACAGAATATTTTGACGAGCCCGGTAGGCCTAATCAATAAAAATATACGAAACTTTATTTGATGGACTTGCCTGAAGACGTCTCGAGGATATATACATGATGGGTATATTAATTGGATTATTGTTGAATATATACAAAAAACCGGCTTCAGATAATTCTACACGGCATTTAAGCCATAATGATTCCTTTGGGACTGCATGGTGGTTTTAGCGGACATTCGTAATTTCTTACTTTCTAACTCATTGGTTTCACTAATTTTAAAAGTTCCAACGAGCCGTGAAGCCACTCCAGATAGCAACGTACTGAAAATGGGTTGCACATGGGGTGGCTCTGAAATCATTCGCACAAATTCACGCAGAAGTGGTATAGATATGTTTGGCATATGACTCTCGGCTTCTGATTCTAAAGATTGCGATTTTTTTATCCAATTCAGAATTTGCCGAATTTCCTCTGCAGAGGAGGAGGTGCGTGTCTCTAGGCCTTGTGTAGAATTTCGTCATAGGTCAACAACATAAATTCCATGATAATAAACACATATGGCTTGGTTGTCTCACCTTGTGATTGAGATTGCTTTGTTGACATTCGAACTACATGCGAATCTCCGAATTGACTCGAGGTGTTGTCCTCTAATGCTCGATTCCTTTCGTTCGAAATAAAAGGAATTTGTGGAATCTTTGCCATACATGACATTCGACAGCGAAATGGTGCGTCAGGAGTAGAAATTTCCATTGATTTGTTTGCTGGAGTAGCTTCGTCTACATGCTGCTGACTGGTGAACGGAATTTTCTGAGGTGAAGATAGACTGCCCCATTGCGTTATAGATTCAGTAGTCTCTATCAGAACAGCTTTATTCCCCTCAAAGCTCCAGCGAGGAGAGAAACTCTGTTTAGCTCTTCCTTGCGATTTCGGAATCCTTTGCATGGAACTTGCTTTCCTATCAAGAATTGAGCTAGACTCAAATTTTTGCCAGGCGTGACCAACACTTGATGGCTTTTTGATACTTTCAGAGGCGTCGACGTTGAAGCTTTTGGAAGATACTGGTGAGTCATTCCCCGAATAAGTGAGCCTATATTGCGTTGCACTCTTAGCCTTAGGGTACTTTCGCGCGATGCTGGAATCAGAAGAAACTTGCAAAGGAAATGGAGAGATGCTTATCTGCGCTCCGGAGGTTCTACGTAGAAACGGTTGTCGATGTATGAGACCAATTCCATCGGTAACAGCATCGATACCTATCAATAAAAAACAAAGCACATATGACTCTGTTAGATTTAGCAAAAAGCTTTATGACTATTTGAATTTGCAGCAGAAATTGGAGTGATGACAATCCAAATACTTCGTATTAACTTACTCAGAGTCTGTATAAACTCATCTATCGCATGACCTGACTGAGTCGTTTGAGCTTTCAAATCAGCGGCCCACGAATTGAGAAAATGTGTCTGAGTTGATATTCGCCAGTCTAAAAATTTTAACATATCTCAAAACAGATTTCCGCATTTGTTCTGACGACCAATAACTTACTTTCAAGCTCAATAAGTTCCTCAACAATCTGGCACAGCACTTCAAGTAGTGCCTTCTCATCCTCTCGACATTTCTTAACCTAAGGTGTCAGAATAGCTGCAAGCTGCATATTGATAGCCTTAATTGTCCTGGAAACTTGTGTATGACATACAGCCTCGAAATATTGCGTCTGGATGAGCCAGGGATCATGGAAAATACTCAATCGGATTTTTTTCGTCTGTCTTATGACATTTTGAAGTTCCTTCCATTTTTTTCTCATTAAAATTATTTGAGACATTAAATCCTCACACTTCTAGAAGAGAATAGTCTGTATATCACTGATAGATGTTGATGTTATGATTGAATGAGAATTTTGCAACAACAATAGCTTACCTGATCAATTATTTTGAAACTCAATCTACTCGCACAGAGATATTGAGTACGTAGTCGTTTGAGCTCTAAATTACCAAAATCATTGACATACATTATTGCTTCTTCTCCCCACCTATAGAACCTGATGGCTGACCGGCTTTGCAGTGTGTGCGTAATAATGATAAATCTGAGCGCAGCAATTTTATAAATGCAGTGAAATGAGGAGTTGACAATCTTGAACCTTCTCGTGCTTTGCCTGTATGATTTAAAGATTCATTGTGACTCCTTTTCGGTATCTTACAAACTTGTTGCTGCTTTTCTACCTTTGGCTTAATAACCTTTAACGGTGAAAGATGATGGTCTGATTGTTTAGATTCTAAGCTGGGAGGTGTAGAATAAAAGGTACTACAGGTAGTGGAGGGAGTTGCTTGAATCATAGTGTCGGTATTGACTGGATTCTGATCCCCGTCGGCAACCTTCGAAAGAAATGTGCTTAGGCCTGAGTGTACAAAACAGCAATTTTCTCTATGCAAATTCTCATGAAAAATGTACATACGGAAAAAGTTGCTAGTTTACTGACTTTCTGCGATAAGATGATGATTTTGCTCAAATTCGAGAATACATCTGCATAGACACATATGAGTTTTCTCGGGAAATCTCACTTATCAACATTGGCAGTTTCACGAACGCTATTATCAACGCACTTTTTTAGCTCCAGTATTATTTCTTCTACAAAACGGGCGGTTTTTAAAAGAGACGAATTTCTCTCATGTTTAAGAATCTACTGATACTATATTCTTACTCATTAAATTGCAATACACAAAACTATTGCAATATTGTTTTAAGCTTTGTTTCTTCCACGCTCCAAAAAGGAGGACAAATTTTTGATAATCATTTTCCAGGAAATAGTCAAAATTAATTTCATTGCCTGTTGTTGGCAATGCAGTAGCAAACACAATCCACAGTTTTTTCTTACTGAGCAAATGCGATTCTAAAACCATACTTCGCATGATATTCTGAATCTTATCATGGATCGCTTTACTGCAAGAATCTATCTCAGAGATTGAATTATCATTATTATTCATTATGTCTTCATGGTCTTTACAGAGCAAGAGGCGGGCAGTGACACTGACCTGACGCTATTGCAATTTTATAATTTTCATTAAAAAAAAATATCGAAGATAATGACAATGTCTTACCTCTATAGTTTTGTTGATCTCATATTGATCTCTTGATGTAGGTATAACAAAATTTGTTGAAGCTGAAGTAAATTTATGCGCACTATCGAAAAGTTTTATGCGGAGTATCGAGAAACTTTATACGTACTATCGACAGTAATTATAAGAGGTAGCAGCATAGTAGATTACAATTATCATATGTCTTACAGGACGCAGAACTCTGACTGGCAGACACTTGGGATTGATGACTTGACGATTTATTGATTTCAGGTGATGATACAATTGACATTACAAAAAAAAAAAAATAATATAGTCACAGATGGAAGATGATCGTAAGCCAGAAACTGTAGTACTGAAGCAAGAAGTCAATTGCATAAAAAAAGAACATTTTAATGAAGTTTATCTAAAGAAAGGACTCATTTATTTTAAATCTACAAAAGACGATGCATTAATTGATATAAGTAAAAAAATTTTACAGGCTCAACCAAAAAAGCCGATAGAAAATATATAATGTGTCGTCGTTCTATTTTTCCAATAATTGAGTCAAATATAAATTTTCATAATTAAGACTTAGCAATTTCTCCAGTCCACCACGCTATAGTACGATAATGATTTTCTATAGGTGTTAGAATACGTCCAAGCAATAATAATACTGATGAATCTTGCGTAAATCCGATTACACGTGCCTCCTCTAAATAATTCCGGATTTTCGCATCATCATAATTCGCTTCCTCCCTGCCGCCTCCCCCCTCATTAAAAATTTCAATTTTGTTCGAAGAGGCACCTCCTCTAAAATGACTAACTGATGATGCTATTTTTGCCGCTGACTTTAAAAATCCTTGAAGCTCAGCCAGTCCCCCCTCAAAATTCAAATTTTCAGGCTGTTTAATATCCTGCACAGTATAAACCTCAGGGGGGTGCATGTTTTCTGTTGATTGTGTATTACGTCCAGTTCGATAGAGCGTCGGACCGACGGCTCCTAGCTGAGATCGCACTCGTCGTGTTAATTTAGCGACCATCCCCAAATCTCCATTGACGGTCGGATTTCCTGTCTCATTATTCAGCAAACGTTTCTCTGCAGACATCTTGCCATAAACTTCACCGACAGATTCATTAGAACAAGTTTTGCCGAATTCAAGTGTGTGATCAAACCATAATGATGGCGAAGCATTTATGAAATCTTAAAGAATAACATATAATGCAGTTTGAAGTTTTACCTTTAACACCAAGAGGAAACAAAGGATTTTCAGGTTTAGGCTTGATATACACTTCTGCAATATTATCAATGCTTTTCTGATTCATGGTTCCAATAAGAGATATGGTTGATGATTCTGGAAATCTAACATTACATCTTTAAACTTACCATTTCTGCAATTTGTCTGAAATATTAGACGTGGTCTTATTGGCAATGAGAGTGCTATTGCATTCTCTTCATGAACCTTCCTGTCGTGCAGAGCAGATACATGTAGTATCCCTTCTGGGATCTGAGCAAATGAATATCAACAGAATATAGTAATCAGGAAAAGTATGTATCTATTCATGACACTTACGTTATCTGGCACAACACCATTTGAAAAAATGCATGTGAGTTCCTCATTCGAAATATTTTCTAGTGATTGAAGATTTGTTACTGGCAATTTTAATGAGCCGCAGACTGTTTCTGGAAGCATTGCTTGCCCTTTGATTATTTTC
This sequence comes from Ichneumoninae sp. B BG-2022a, assembly GCA_030522725.1. Lineage (NCBI taxonomy): Eukaryota > Metazoa > Arthropoda > Insecta > Hymenoptera > Ichneumonidae > Ichneumoninae sp. B BG-2022a. Next base: position 81,497 of record JAPYZD010000018.1, read on the forward strand.
TCTCCATCCAGTTCTTTCTTTGGCTGCTTCGTTAGAAAACTCATTATCTGGAGTTGTTGATTCATCAAAGTTGATATAAGTTTGTCTCCGGAATCCTCCGGATCACGGTTTGACTGGAAGTCGTCATCCTTTTTTTCATCAACTTCCGATACTCTGTGTCGTCGCTCTTCCATTATTTCACTTGCCGATAATCCCGCAATATTGCGCTCTAGACTACTTGGCTTCTCTGTATAAGAGACATTTTCTAATGTCTCATTTAGAGACTCAATTAATTTGCATTCCTCCTCTTGTTCAGATAATAAGATACCTGAACCTTGCAGACTTGTTGCTTCGCCTGTGTTGCAACCGTTTGAAGGCTGAAAAAATTCGGGGGATTCGATTTTGAATTCTGAAAACTCTTGACTACTTTTCTCGTCAGTGTCGGGTGAGTCGTCTGCTTCAGGGATTAAGAGACCTGAAACTTTACTTTCTTTAATCTCTTCAGCGACTTCTGAGCGGACATCAATTAATGACTGACGATTAATGATTTCATGAGCGTCTCCATTATTTGCCATCCGCAAAGCTCGCAGCTCAGACACAGGCCCTGCAGTATTCCGCCAAGCTGCATCATTTGACTCTAAATAATCTATATCGATCGCTACTGCTTCTCTATTACTTCCATATTGATTGGATGTCTCACTATCTTCCCTAGGTTCACCCCAAGTATCGAGTGAAATATGTGCAAAATCATTGTATAATTCTTCGGATGCTATATCAGGAGCATTTGCTTCAGTGAACACATCATTAGAGCTTTCAGTATTAATTGATTTATTAGCGCTTTTAGACCCCTTGTTGGTTCTTGTTTGTTTATTACGATGATGTTTACCGGCAGCTTCAATCCTCTTAATCTCAGGAAATTTTGAAGGCTGTGCAGTTGCATCATCAACTTCTGACTGAGTCGCATAAGATATTGGCTCCTGCATGACGCGTCGAAAAAGTGCACTTGTAAGTATACGTTTTCTTAGGGCTTCCATAATAGGAAATCCGATTCCTGGCATATGATGCTGGTCAAATTCAGAGGTACAAGCAACGCGTGTGGCTCCGTGTATCAGTGAATGAGCTATAATCAATCTCGATATTAAAGTCATTGCAGTCGAGTGCTGAAATTTAGTCATTGATCGAAAAGATGCCAGAGTGCCAATTTGTATATTGTTTGACATGCAGGCGCGATTGCATTCGATCTTGCAAACCATGTAGGAGACATAATAGTAAGTTACGTTAACTCAATTGCGGTAATTCGCAATATCTTCTGGTGATGGAGGATGCAGCAAGTGTTGTGCAACTGAAGGGCAGCAGCTGTCAACAATATGCTCTACAAAATCCCAGCATGACCACCTTGTGGGATGATATTCTCTGTCGCGAATTTCCTCCAATGAGTCTAATAAATTTTGCATTGGAAAAGACGTTTGTGAAGTAAAGATAAAATCCGTGCCTCCTGAAAACTCATAGCAAAAAAGCAAACAGATATGCTCTGACACTGGCAACGCGGATTAGCATGCGGGATTTATATTGAACTAATACTTTTGACACAATAAGAGACACTAATTGATGTATCACACTGATAACAAATGCAACCACACCTGCAACCGCCGATTGGCGAAGCCCAGGAGGAAACTCATTGTAAATGTGCCACCATAAGCCCAAGTCGCTACGAAACTCTAATGACAAGTAGCAAACGCTGTTCCAGTTCGTTAGACTTTGAGATTCTATATGTAAAAGCATTATGGGAAGAGTCCTATAACGCAGCGATATCGATGCATCCGTCAGAGGCGTGTATGGCCGATCTTCCTCAACGCATTCGTCAAGAGCCATTTGAGGGGAGTCCAAAATTGTAGTCATTGGCGTAACGGGGCGTTGAATCATTCCGATAGAATAAGAATGAGCAACCGGTATAGGTCGAGCTGCTGCGGGGCGAGCGAAACCGAAAGTACGGGAGAATAAGCCCGACATTCGAGCTGCAGGTCTTTATTTATAAGAGACAAATGTATCGTGACTTACACCAAGGACAGTCTGTGCAAATCCTCTGCAGGAAAAAGGCAAATTGTTACTGAGCGAATCCTAACATTTTTGAGTTGTAGATCATCAGCTGTTGAGGAAAATGGTTTGATAGAAGAATTTTTCGAAGCTTCTTGCCCACGACGACGACGTCGAAGTCGTGTAAACCAGTTAGAATTATTTATCTCAGTTGTGGGGGGCCGATTCATTTTATTCCGTGGCTGCCTTATACTTGAAAGAGCAGGAATGTTTCCTGTATCATTGATTTCTCGTAAACGTCGAGTCAATGAAGCGGAATAGCTTGTGGGCCTTGGAAGATCTCGAACAGTAAGAGGGGCTGAACTGATACCTGAAAGGCTTTATGAAATTAAGGAGAAAATTTCATTTTTTTTAATTATCGGATTACTACGATTTACCGATAAAGTGTCTCAAATCCACAATCATTTTTTTGCAGTTCCATCCCAATAAGTGATACTTTCTATGTCGACAACTTAATAAGAAATCAATTATTTTCGATGTCGAGATACCGCCATTACAATCATAAGCTGAAATCTGATTTGATAAATTTAGAACTGCTAAAGTACTTGATGGGCGGTAGGCTTGAGGGGTGGAAAACCCTCAAATATCTCCCATTCTAATCCTGTGTGAAATATTAGTAGGTTGATCTCTATGCAAATAGTATTATGGCCTGCTTGGAACTTATATATTTTTCTAACCTTCCCTATCACCAAAAAGCTCGAGAGAGACGAACAATTTGCCGCCGTCGATCAACGGTGGCTCCGGGTCGGCAACGTCCGGAACTTTAGGTATTCCTTGAGTTGCGCTTTTTCGTCTGTGAAATGTAAGTGTCTCAGCTCGCGAAAACTCTAATATGGCTTGAGCATGATGGACACCAGAAACGACTGAACCAACTAAGGCGCCGACCATGTTCTCCATGCGATGTACTATCACATAAAGTCTGAAAAAATAAGTTACATCATAAAGACTCACCGTGTTATGATTCCGGGTTCATGATCCAGAAGCCAGCAGGCAAGATCATCCGAGGAACTCATTACAGTATGGTTTGGGATACGCGCCAATTGAGGGGTCGAAGTCGGAACCGAGAAATCTTTGCTGGCATTATTCTGTGACGACCGCGAGGGAATCGGCTCGCTATAAGATTCAACATCAAGGTTTTCAGGACTCAGAGAAGTGCTTGATGCTGTCGGGGTGGAGGATGCTTGTTCTGATTCCTGACGACACCTTCGCTTATGCCTTTTTCGGTGTTGAACTTCCCTCCGTCTATCTCGCAATAAAATTTCGGGCGACTGGTGCGTTAAGATACTTCGCTGCTTTGGGTTTTCTCGACAACTCGTCTGCACGTGAACTCCCCAACTCTCCAGAGTGCCGACCCATAAGCATTTGGGGCATTCTACAACTATGGCTAAGTATCGTAAGTATTCTCTTTGAAGCTCTTCATCATCATCAATGGATGCCAATGGTTGTAGGTTATGTACATAAGTCGCTGCCCGGCAGAGGGGACACAAGCTCTGGATACTGCGTGTCAGAGAACGAATGTGAAGCTCACTTGCTGTACCAAGCTTCCTATCATGCATTCAACACAAAATATGTGCCTACACGGCGTAACGATCGGTCGATCAAAAACATCGAGGCAAACCGGACATCTAAATTCATCAAGACCGTTCAATTCGGTTTGCTCCTTATGTAAACTTGATTTCGATCGAGAATTTCGAATGCGCCTCATCAACTGTCCGTCAGCGGATTTCTTAGGGGGTACGGCCAGAAATCTTGGGCGAAAACAAGTACCTTCTGTCTTGGAATTAGAGCATTAGTATTAAATGTTATGAAATTTATGATAGTGGTGAGTCTCAAGTATATTCGAATAATTTCAGAAAATAGTGCTATACCTTGTGACCTCAACTCCAGGATGGACGTCTCATTACATGTTCTTCCGCGAGAGCCCAACATGGCTGTCAAAACACGTCCCAGTCCAGAATCCGATAAAGATAGAAGGGGAGAGATACCATGAGAGAACTACAAAAACACTTTGATAACTTGAAATTGATAGATGTGCAAAAATCAAGACTCGAGATTTTATTTTGAGAAAAAATTCATCATGTTGATGAGATTCAGAATTGCAAGTAATACTTCGATAGCTCACACATCTCTTTCGACTAAAATTCTAGCTTAAACTTACTCTTGCGGCAGAAGAAGCTGAGGGTTGCGTGCTCCCGGCCAAGAGCATCGAAACTATTCTATTTATGGCATTTGCTTGCTGAGGAGGCATTAAGTTCTCTGCCTGATAGTTTGACACTTGAGAACCAGAAGCAATGGAGCCCGCCAACTGGGTCCAATGAAAGCTGTTGAAGTTTTCGCCCCCCGACATCAGCTTCAAATCAATGAGAAAATTTGAAATACCATTTGCCGTAATGCACGATGAACCTGATCATCTTAGCGCTGTGACTAGAAGCTTCATGAAGTCTATAAGATATTGGTGTGGTAATCCAGCTGTCGATGTCACAGAGGGACGAATTTATTTTCACACGACAGAAGAAACTTCTCGGATACTTACGGCAATCCGAGCGAAAGCAGACGCTGCATCAAATCCAGCAGCTCAGATTTTTGAAGAGCATCCGCCATTCCCTGATGTTACGGCGTTTGTCGTTTTGACAATAACAGATGTGCCATCCAATTTGTCTCCCGCGGAACTATCTCAATATCTGACTCTCAACTATCGCTCCGCATCTGGCGCCATGCAATCGTCTCCCGTGGACTTAATGAAAGTTTTACACGGTCCGAAGCCTTCGACATACCCTTGCCTTCTATTTTGTGATGCAAGAGAAGCTGCGGTACTTTTCCACAGAGTGAATGGTCGGGCCTTCAATCCTCTAGAAGATGCCATGTGTTCTCTAAGTTTGGTTTCATCATTGACTGCTGAATTAAAGTCTCAGCAGCTCAGCACCATTGCAGATGAGGGGAATCCAGAAGCTCATTCTGCATCATCGTCACTGTCAAAGGAGGAAGAAGAGAGGTCTATTGATGTTCCGAGACGACAAGACTGGGAACTGGTGCTCTCTGGGCTGTTGCGTTCGCATGGCGCATGTGCACCACCCTCTGAGGCTTCAAGTGAACCAATCGACTGTAACAGCTGTTTGTGTAAACCCGTCGAACGGGACAAGGATCCTTCTAGGTCTGACGCTCGGAGAATTGTAACTCCAACTTGCATTTGTGACTGCCACTTGAAGCACTCCACTCGTCGCCTGGCTCATGTGCACTCAATGCCTGATGAATTATTCACGGAAGCCCAACGTCGTCGTCAATTAGCCGAAGACTGTTCGTCTTGTGGCTCAGCTGAAACGACTGTGACCGCAGACAAAGACTCCTCGGAAGAAGTCGTTCATCTTTCACCATGGTGTCTCATAAAAAAGCAAGATGGTCCAGTTTTCTGCGCAGTCTGTCTTGAAAGATTAAGCTGGAGATCAGAATTTGTCGTAGGAGATACCACTAAGCCCTATAAAGCTTCATATTGCTCCCCGTGCAACCAAGAACCTATCGAAACACCCATCAATGTTCTTTGTGGTCATACTTTCCATTCACAGTGTTTGTTGCAGTGGTGTGATTCAACCTGCCCCTGCTGCCGATACAGGCAATACCCTTCACGCACGTCTTGCTGCGGCCTATGTGGCCAGACAAATCATCTGGCAGTGTGCTTGCTATGCGGCTTCGTAGGATGCACAGTGAATTTACTCACAGCTGGATTCAACAATGCAAGTGAGTTTCATCAAAAATCGATGGCTGTCTCCGCTTAATCTGATTGCTGTTTTTTTTTTTTTTGCTCTTTCGCGCACCTTTGTGCACTCTTCTATCAATTAATTCACAAGTCATAATTCGTATTCAAGACTTGTCGTCGATCAGACTTGGAAGATTCATTCGATGATGATAAGACATACGTCGATACAGTATCAGATGCATTTCCGATTGGACCGTTAAATGGTCACGCCTTTCAGCATTTTACAGACACAAACCACATTTTTGCAATGGACGTAAGTTGGTCCATTATGAAATTCCAAATTGACAGATATCTTCGCACTGCGTTTGGGATTTTTCACAAAACGGACACGTTGACCGTTTGATAGAAAACAGGGGGGATGGCAAGCTCGTTGAAGTTCCGCATTCCACCATACAGGGCTCAGAAACGGACTATCAGATTGATCCGGAAATCGGGGTGCGAAATCTTGGACTGCTATCCTATAATGAGGGTAGGGATAAGCCTTTGAGTGATGCTATCTGGAGGCAGAATTGTCAAAAAATGAACGTGCATTAATAAGCTTCCATTCACTTCTTCAATCCCAACTTGATGGACAAAGGCAATTTTTCGAGCAAAAAGAAGAAGCTCTGAACAATAAATTTGAAGCAATATTGAAGGTAAGTTTCGATAATCAAATAGATAGTCTCTTGAAGGAGGTACAAGAGCAGCTTTTCGGTGCAGGCGAGTGCTTGAAAGCTGCTGAAAGTAAATATGAATCAAACGCAGAGAATTTACGTGAAGTCAGTAGCATATAGTTTATGAGTCGTTTCAAAGGTTATAGATATTGCACGTCAGGTGCAAGAAAATGTTGAATCTTTGAAAATTGAAGAAATGTCTGCACAAGAACAAAAAGAGAAATTAGAATCTTTGCGCCAAAAACTTGTGGCTGAGATGAGCAGCTTACCTCAAAACAATCAGTCAAAAATACTGTAAGAATGTGCTTCTCGCTTAATGTGGATTATCCTCCTATCTTAATCAATCTTTTCAAGAGATGAACTTAAAGACACTATCGAAAAAAAGAAACAAACTCTCGCGCATTTGAAATCTGAGGTATCTCTTTTTTTGTTTAGATTAACTGCCTATAGATCAGCGATCTCAAATTCCATCTCCAAACTCAAAATCTTAACCTGCAGGTTAGACTTAATGACATACAGTTTTTCGAATTGATTTAATAGCCCTCAAACCGGAAGAATGTTGGTCTTACATTTGATCTTATTTCATACCGTAATTAATGTTCAGGCAAGCTCTATATTTTTTGGCACAAGGGAGTCAATTAGTCGCCGACGAAGACGTTGACAATGCATGCAACTTTCACGAGTATCAGAAAAACAATATCACAAAGGGTATTTATAAACTCACTTTGTGCTGCTAAAAGTTATGCTTAAAGATCGTTAGTAACGGCTTCGGAGAGCTCTGCGAAAGAAAAAGAGATTGATTTTACCAGCGACTAACCGGCAGCCTTCTTTGTCCTCACTGCCAAAGTTTAGACCACTGGTTGATCTGGTTTCGACGCAGATCACGGACTTTCGAAAAGTTTTGGTAAGCAGATTTTTTAGTGACATTTGAAGCACTTAATATCATGAATGCTCAATTGAAGAATGCTTTAGCTTTCCGTTCAAGCCACAGTGAAGACGTACTACAGAATAGATTTGTTTAGAAGTGCATGTATTCAAAAAACGCTTATTTCTGACTAATTTCGCTTTCGCATCTCGTGATACGATTATTCATGTTTGGTTTTTGAACAACTTTGCCGAATGATCTTCTCCCAAGTGTTATGAGCTGGATGACGATCATTATAGGATTTATTCACGAAATCAGAATTCTACAAGTTTGACTTGATAGTATGTAGAACATTTCTTGATATTACCAACTTTCAGAAACCGTATGGTCACGTTATGACTGAATGTACCGCTCGTTCACAAGAAAAAATGGAATATACCGTGGTGAAGTTCGAAGGCACTAAATTGGATGAAATAACTTCTCAGATCCCTATAAGCTATTTGATGGCAATTTGACGCCTTAGATTTAGAAGCAACAAGATAGAAAAAAGCTTCAATATAAACAAGCAAAAATTACGAACGTAAAGATAACAAAAGTTTGACGAGATTCATTGATGGGAGTTTCATTCCCAATTACGTATTTGTGCAAATCATCGGCTTTGCTTGAAAATTTTGTTGATCATAACTTACTTATGATGATAATTCTGGAAACACTCTGACAAAATTAGCTCATTATAAGAGTTTAAATCATAAAACCTACTCAAACGTTCTATTTGACATCGAGAAGAAGGTGCATCTTTCACGAACTCTTTTTTTTTCTTTGTTTTGTAATCTTTTAAATGAAGAATAGTAACCGAAACTCAAACAAATACCTACATAATTCTCCCAAACATCTGGCATATTTCAATTATTATGATGAGTAAGGTGCACTAATCTTATGAATTATTACGAATTCGTCAAGCCTATGAGACACTATGAGGTTGGGGGTTTTTGGTGCAACTCGAAGCATGAAAGTTTTTTGAGCATTCAAACTTACGCAATGACTTTAAGAAAAAAATGTTGGAACTTTCAGACTTTAGAGTGCACTTCAAACTGGTGGCCTGAAATTATTTGATTTGCTGTCGAAGAGGCAAGACAAAATAAGAACAATGGGGTCCGAAAGTGATCCCATAATTTCCGATGAGAAATAACATTTCTGCAATGAAGTGAGCGATACTACCTTCATTCTACTAATATTAGGTCCGAATAGCTGATGAAAAATTAGAGTTTGTAAAGGAAATGCAGAAATTACTGAAAAAATCTGTTGAGAAAAAAAGGCTAAAAAAATTGCTGAGAATAATATTTCTGACATAGTTGTCAGACATACGCTATCTTGACTCGCTTATTCTCAATCATTGAATCAATTGATGACAGTCACATAAACTTATTGCACATATTTCAATTCCCCATGTATTTGTTGATGACTCTTGTATCGGTTTCCAAGTAAACTTGAGTAGATGCAACTATAAAGAGTATTTGAGTATGTTGCCAATCTGTTCTGTACATAGCATTTATTTATAGCATTAACGAGGAATTAATAGTATGAATGTTGATGGGATCATAGCCTGAATATGTAAGCCGTTTTGAGAGTTGCCTCTTATGCATCGTAGAAACGTTGATGCTCAAAGAATGTGGTCCCCTTCGTAAGTTTAAGGAATAATTTTTTTCATCTGACAATTTATTCTGGACTTTCTGGATCATCTTATTTTTATAATGTATCCTATGATGGAATGTATTCCAGATCGAATTTATAATGGATGGTATTCTAGGTCGAGTTTGTAATGGAACGGATTCAAGAACGAATTTATGACGGAACGTATTTCAAATTTAATTGATAATGGAACGTGTTCTAGGACGTATGGAAAGTAATCAGGCTCGAATTTATATGTAAAGAATGTATAATAGTTTAAATTTATCATGGATTGTGTGTGTATTAACATCAGCTGGACAATGCAAGTTGTTTTGAGGATCATGTCCCACCAGGCCCTTCTTAGCAACGGGAATCTAATGACCTATAATAACTCTGATTAGAGTGCAAGCGCCAATTATTGACTTCATTGCCAACAATAATCCATATATCTTAGGTTAAACATTTGCTTGAATTTGGCCAATGATTATTGGCGATCTATCTAAACCATAATGTGATTGCTTGAACTTCAGAAGTCAACATATGGATTAAAAAGCTGTGCTAATTGCCCCTGAAAAATTGCCAAAGTTGATTGAAAGCAAGATGAATACACATGATCAAATATCAAGATTCTCAAGATTATATGATGATTGTAAATGAATGATTTCATGTTGGTTGCCGTCCTGTTTCAAACATCTTTTCTAAATTCTACCATAATAAATCCCATTCCTGAAGGTTTTATGAATAGCTGATTCACGCTCAAAATAAAAAATCGTAGATGCTGCTGTGGCGTAGCTGAAAATCTTCGTTCTTAAAATTGAAAGCCAAACTTGGGATAGAAACACGCTTGCATATCTGAAGACCAGATACACAATAAAATAATTCTTTTAATTTAAAAAAGTGACTTACTTTCTATCGCTATTGAACCTACAATGAAAACTTCAATAAGTGTTTGCCCACTTGAAAGATGATATAGTCGAATAAAGCCTACTTAAAATACTTGATAACGCCTCATAAAGACCCATTAAAGTCTAGCGTCCTTATGAGAGGACCATTTTGTCATATACTATTTTCAGTTCGGCGTGCATTTTAGGAAGAAATGTTTATTGTCTAAAGAAGCTGTGATTAATCTTCTAGCAAGACTGGGCAAAAAGCGTTGAGACAAATATGCTTCATGTAATTCATGCTCTATTCAATTGAGTGGCTTTTATTGTAGAAGAATTGAAATCGTAATCTAGCGTGAATTTATGTATGCACTAATTTATATTCAACCTCGGCGAGTAATTTTGTATCAAGCTCAGTCATTGATGAGGCATTTCAATAACAGTCAAAGCTTATTTTGTTTTTTGAGTCAGAATGTAATGAATAAGAAGAAAACAACTATATTCAAAAATTATTCTCCTCATGAAACTGATCTATCTAGTATTAAATCTTTATTCATGGCATTTTTTAACAAATTGCGAATATCTAACCGAGCCACGCTACTGAAATGGTTGTTGATAGCGTGGTTCTCTTTACAGTTGTAACTTCTTGAGACTCGATCGTAAGCGTCCTGCAATACCCTAAGATGGAAAAACAAAATTTCATTATTTTCTATGGAGTTGACACGTACGCACTTATGACATGTACGAAAACTTATACCTATGGTGAATTCACATCTCACCCTGTGTGATCAGCGCAATCAGTGTTCTGTCGCAATGCTTGAAGTAACGGGCTTTTCTGTGACGCCTTTTGCATCAAGACGACGAGCCATACACAAGCTGTTCCGAGAACTTCAGCAGGGATTGCGCGACATGAAATATCAATCAGATTCAAAGCCAGCACGTAAACCGCAAAATGATACGTTTTCACGCTTAAATTATGGTTGAGATGTCATACATGAGTTACCTAAACTCCTGAGCCGAAATTGAAAGCGGGTTTTCGCGCTCCAAATCATACTCCGATAAAATTGCCTGGCAACAGTAAATCCAAGAATCTCCTACTTTCAGGTAAGTGAATGCATGGGGGCAATTGATTGAATTCAGTAGCACCATAAATAGCGATCTTTCCTTTTCCAAGATCCTAGATTTGGCTACAAGAGGAATGCCACCCGCTTCGCAGGCTGCCTATAAGAAGATATATTATGTGGCTTTTGTCATACCTTGATTGAAAGATGTCGGGAGTTCTCTGTCTTTGATGCTAAAATCAAACAAGCAATGAAAATTTCCTTTACATGCTGCTTCTGTTGCAATCCCACGCGACTTGTAAGTGGCTGAAACTTCTTTGTAGCCAACTGCAAATGCTCACTTTTATTGTGTAATAATTATCGAACGCCTCCAGCGCGGCAAATAGAACCTCATCCTGATTTCAAAGACGCTATATGTGTTTCAAGACAAACTATGCAAGATAAAATCTACCTTGACTTTTGCAAGACCCGCAAATCGTTGGAAAGCAAAGTTTATAATCATTTTGCGGACTTTCAAGAAATTGATTGAATATTGAAAGATAGTACGTCTTCGACAAGTAGCCTGGCACAACAATCTGGAAAATAATGCTCGCTTTAAATGAAATAGCTACCCAGCTTTTCGTAAATCGGCAAGTCGCATTGCCAATACGACATTTTTTTCATATGGCGAAACTTCGTCATCAGTGACATTATTTGAGCGAGAAAGTAGGTCATTAGAATCAGACTCAACAACTGCAGATGGTAATGGCAGAAAAGGTGGCGGTGCAGAGTATATCTTGCTAACAGCAGTATTCAACTCATTAACATCGGAATTTGAGCATGACGTCTCATCATTGTCGGATGCATTTGCATCAAAAAGAGCGTCACAATCTGCGGCGTAAGGCATTGATGGAACAAGTTTGAGAGCTTGTAGATCGGGGGTAATAAATTTTTGAAAAATCAAAGAAATTTGTTCATGCAATATGTCGCACACTGGAGCATAGCGACTCGGCAAGAAGTGCACAAATGACTTTGCCAAATCATTTGCGCTAAAGTTATAGTTTTGATAAAAGTTCAGGAATTTTTTGATCATTATTGAGCGCATCGTTTTCTCCATCGTCCGCATCGTCGGCGTACATTGTTTCAATTAGCTGTGAGTACTTTTTTAGCACTACATTTCTCTTGAGCTTGAGAGTTGGAGTGAGTTCACCTGCATAAAAAGTGTCTCATCGTATTTGATCTGCTAAACTAAACGAACTAATAAATTTAGCAGGTCAAGCAATATTGACTGCGAATCAAAATGCGTCGCCGTGATTTTGTAAACATACCGCCATTTTCTGTAAAGTCATTGGGTAGCACTCTGAATCTAACAATCTTTTGTGCTCTAGAAATAGCGCGCGCATTGACAATTTTCAGTGCTTCCTCAACAATGCCGAAAAGAATAGGGCAATTGGAGGCTTCCTTGATAGTCTTAACCTGCGAACCTTTCTTCTGAAGCATTGTTGAAAGCACAGACGCAATTATATCAGTCGGCAATCCATCCAAGCCAACTTCAGATTTAAGCGTTAGTAGAATTGTCAAATACTTTCGCTTATCACCAATAACCATACTGTACGAGATAAAGGACATAGTTTCCTTGACAACATTTTCAATGGCCACAGGAGCTACATTTTCACCTCCTGTTATACATGAATGACACATATCCAGTTACTAACCCGCTGTTACTAATAGCTCTTTTATACGACCGGTGATTATCAAAAATCTACAAATACGTATGAAATGTGAGGGACTTTATGATGCGGGCAAAAGTCAATATAAATGATTTCCTTACAAACATACCCATCCCCATCGACATATCCAATATCACCGGAGTGAAGAAAGCCGTTTCCGTCTAACGTATTTTGGGTAGCCTATATTGTTCTATGTATTGTCTACTTTTAATTACCACAGGATCCTTGAAATATCCCATATATATATTACGACCTCTGTAACATATTTCTCCGGTGCCGTCAGCTACATATGAGGAAAGAATTAAAAATTAAAATGTGAGGTAGAAGTTGGATAAGTGGCCCAACTGTTAGCTTAAAAAGCTTATAGAAAGCGACGCCTCTTTACTCTTACTCACCTCCAGGCTTATCAATGCAGATTTCCGTGCCAGGCAAAGAGAGACCTGAGGTTCGTCCTTTGAACCTTCGGATGATTTTGAAGCAATAAATTTAATTTACCACCCAGGCCATGCTGCATTCGAGGTTTGCGGTCCGGTTGACTCGCTCATGCCATACATGTCGCAAATAGGCATACCAAGAGACATGAAAAAATCGAAAGTGCTCTGCCAAGAGCACTGTATGAGTCATATGTACTTCTCACTGGTTGTAATGGAGCAGCCCCCGAAGCAATTGCTTTGCACTGATCGAGACCCATGGCTCTTTGAGCTAATTTAAGAAACGTTGTTTTAACAAACTGATAGCTCAGAGGTGGACTTTCTCCATGCAAAAGTGCTGTCGTTCCACGGGAACCGATCAGTCGAACCAATTCGCTCAGCTTACGACGTATGATGTTACTCTGTTGATAAAAATATACTACTAAGCCATACCCTCGATGAGACCTCTAGAATTTTCTCTTGCATTTTCTCGTACACGCGTGGCACAGCGAAAATAAACGTTGGCCGAACCTTGAAGCAGAAATTTAAACATTAATGAATTTACTTCCAGCAGGGTGTTAAGAAGTGAGCCTCTGAGAGCGTCAGGCTGAGCAAAATAAACACAACATCCCGTCAGAATAGGAATATAAATGTCAATTATCTGTCAATTGAGCTTCCGGAATATCCAGAGGCTTACTTGTGGAGCTATATGGGAGAGTGGAAGAAATGATACAACTCGCTCTTCACATTTAAAGCAGACCATCTGAATTACGAAATCATTATTACATGAACAAAGCGCACCCGCCTTTGTGGAAGCGAGTGTTGAATTAACACGACAGATGCACAAACACCACCAACAACAATGGAGTGAGCACAAGGAGAGGTTTCACAGTTTTTGAATCAAAAGGCGGTGGTCTAGGGTCTAAGCCCGATCAGTTGTCATGAAGCAACTCATGAGCACATCTTTTAGAGCCTGCTAAGGAACTGTTTAGCGTTTCAAAAATATAGCTGGCACCTTTGGTTGTGTGTAGTAACCCTTGTAAGAAGGTAGCAAGTAGGCAAAACCGAATGAAAATCCAAGTTTTGCTGATTACCTGCAATAATGAGTAAGCCGTCCATATGCAGTTGTCATGACTCAGCATAACTGCTTTTGGAACACCCGTCGTTCCACTTGTATAAACAAGCTCACAGCACTAGGATGGTTTTGAGACAACATATGGAGCTGACCATTCCAGGTTTTTGGGAATCCATACGCATTGTCAACTCTGAATCAGCTACGGTAAGTCCTAGACGAATAAAATCATCCCAGCGCCATACACCTTGATATTCAGTGTCCGGCGGAGGATCCTCTCTGGTGATTGTCAAAAACACAGAGAGCTTTGTACAAGGAAGAGTTATTGCTCAATTTATATTATGACTTTCTCAAGAAAAAGTCGTATTAAATTGAATTGTTCTTGAAACAAACCGATTCTTACACATAAAGAACTATATGCTTTAGGTGAGGGCAATTTCCGCGTTGCTTTGCATAAAGAACTTTTTTCAAATTTTCGACAGTGTCTACTACAACAATTATACTATCACTCTGCTGTAATATGAATTCCGTAGCTTCTGCACTGTTGGTGGGATAAATTGATGCCGATACACCTGAAGACAAAAATTCAACTCTTACTCAGTTTGATGTGATGGTTCACAGCTGGGTACTTACCATCGGCAAAAATTGTCCCAAAGTGGGTGATATGCCAAAACGGGCTTCCGCTGCCCATAATTAGTACCCGGTCTCTTGGCTTGTGTCCAATACTAAGAAGAGCTTTACCAAATCCGCAGGTCTTATTCCAGTATTCTTGCCAGTCGAAAACCCGAAATTTGCCATATCTCAGCGCTGCAGTCACAAGGAATATTTATCAAGCTCGTGAATACCCTGAGGCTTGTATGCAAGTGCTGGTCTTTTGCCATACAATCTAACTGTGGCTGCAAAAGCCTCGCATAGAGTAATTGGTTTGGTAGCCGCAACACCGGATCTTCCAGTTTTGATTGGTAACTCGTTATTGACGTCGGAGGTCCACAATACATGTTGTCCTTCACCTGCTCGTTTCAATGCCTACGTCGTTTGTTGTGAGAACATTACATTATTTGAGTTTGATAAAATCAATGCATGCACAATATCTTCATGTATGATTGAAAAAAAAGTTTATATGGGAGCAAGGCATAGCAGTATATTTTGTCATGAAACTAAGAATATAACTTGCCAGACCTGATCTATCGACAAATAGATACGCGTTTCGATCGGAAATTTCCTTGCATCGTCACGAATTACTCTCCCAGGTCCTGCTACAGGCGCCGTTGGCTGTGCCATTTTAACTCTTGATCAATTAAAGCAAAGTTTTGCAGAGACAAGGTGTTTGCATGTGTCGCACTCTGAGCGTGCAACCTCCTTCGCATATCTTCCAGCTCTCGCGCTAGCTCATTGAATCGTATACCAGCCGATGAGGTCTTCATACATGCTCCATTGCACATGAAAGTGGTAAAGCTAGGCCCCAAGAGATAGCTCTCAGACAAAATTGGAGTGACAGTCTGCTTTGGAATAAGATCGCTGAATGTATTGTGTCGCGGCTCAGACTTATTATGCGCATGAGTGGAATCCACTTCATTTTGTATAGAGTCACGCCAAATAGAATTTAGAACTTCGTACGTGCTGAACTCTTTTCTGCACGGAAACGTAAATCGCATCACCAGTCTTCTCACTGTTTAGGTGTACCTCTCAGAATTTGATTCATGTCTACATCATTATTACAACCTGACTTCGTCTCTACCATCTTTTCATTCCATTGAAGTCGACTGAGAATTGTAGAATCACGAATGGAATGACGGTATTCGCCGCCAGTACAGTAAGGCGGCGCGTATACAAATTCGCAATCCGGACAGGCGATAATCTTGTGACAAGTATTCGTGGCCATGATCTGATTCTATTCATGATACTTCAAACGAGTGTACCTGCAATTGCTCACTCTGCATCTGGATTATGCTAGAAAGTAGAGATTCATCGTTGTTGCTGCTTGGTAGAATTGCGGCAGTTGGTAGTTGTTGCACGCAAAAATCATTAGTTTTAAGCGACAGCTTCTCAGATATCGAGGCGGAGAATTGCACTTGTCCGCTCGTATTATAATACATCTCTTGATTTCGAATAAGTATTAAGATTCAGTTTATGGTGCCTCTGTAAAGCTACTTCACGCAAACAAGCCTCAATCTGTTTGTTAGAGTTGCCATTCTGGGACAGTGCCATAAAATAGTCCTTAGCCGCTAGTACCCAGGAATTAAATCGCCCTGAAAGCAGCGCTATTTGTGTACTATCAGTGCATTTTCCAAGTGCTCAGAAAGCACGCTTCCTCAGTCATGAAATTCTGCCGATGAGCATCGCAATCTCAGCAGAAACTATCCCACTTTCGACCCCCGTCCCCGCAAAGAACTTCAAAGACTCGCGGCAAGCAGTGGGCTCTGTTATGGGGCAGCAAAAATTGGAGACCCCTTGTGAGGACGAAATGGCGTCAGTCACGGCTTCAGCGCAGTCCTTAACGAGCCTGATGGCTGAAGTCGGTTGCTTAGAATGGAATGCAACACCTCATTGGGATTTCGAGCCTCCAGTAAAGAGGCGAAGAACAACATCCGAACGAGAGCAAGACGCTTCGACTATAGCAGGAGGAGAGCTAAAATGTATAAGGAAGTCAATAGTGTGTGCGCGTGGCAATGCCGCCAATGAGAAGGATGAATCAAGCTTAACGTCCTTTAAAATTACGGATCCTCACAAACCTAATGACTCATCCATGAAGAAAAAGTTACGTGAAACAATCAATGAGGAGGGCTATAACCGAGAAGCACTTGGTAATGAGTGGGAAGGCTGTGAAATGCCAGAAAGAAGGTCCTCTATATTCTATCAGATAATGCCTCTCCTTCAGAAGTTATCTGAGTTGCGTAAGGCATATCCTAGTTGTGTTCCATCCGTTAGTTTTCGATGGCACTGGCTGAGAATCGTAACAGCAAAAAGTGCTGTCGATCTTATACCCTACCAAGTCATTCTTGACCCACATCCAGCTCAACCTAAACAGCGGCCACTGCGTAAACAGCACGCATCTTCTCCCAGCATCACCGATACCGCAAGACGCGAAAATTATCTCCTTCCCACCGTCGCCTTACAGATAATTAGCGACCTACATTGTATGTTTATTAATTTGTGTAAAGGAGCTCAGCGTACTGCATTCATGACGGCACAGTTCTTATCATCAACAATGGAAGACAGGCCTAGCCTTGCAGCTACAGATTGTTTCACCTCAGCACTACTTAATTTAACTTGCGATAGTGTGACGAAAGAAAACGTTTTTGATGAATGTTCTGCTTCAATTTTTGACTCCACAACACCATCCATCCCCATACCTCCAACAACTCCTTCCCATATTTCTAAGTCCTGTGATCAGAATAAGGATTCTTGCCTCAAATTCGAGCCCCTGGAAACTCCTTCCGTTGCTCCCGCTGCTGTGCATCCCACTCCCGATGAAACCATGAATCTGATTCAACGAGCATTTTACAAAGGAATCTGGAGAATAAAACCAAACCCCATACTTCCTGTCGGAGTCGACGTTGTTCATTTAGCACGAGCATTGATTCAACAAAGAGAAGCGTTTTTAGACGAAGTTGACAAGGCAGTTTCCAGTGACGGTGAACGCCGAAGAGACGAACGGAAGGGTGGGCTTTCAGGATCAGAGAAGAGAAGTCGACGGTCTCGATCGCGCATTATGACACCCTCGACAAAAGTAGAATCTGATGACAAGACTCCGACAGCAAGAATGACAACAGTTGTGACACAGACTCAATTAATTCACGGTACTCGAGCAACTTCTAGGCGTAATGTGAGAAACACCAGCCGAATACCCGAAAAGTCTCCAGGAGTTCTGCGTCTCGACAAATCCTTTGACGAAAAAGAGAATAAAATAGAGCCTTCGAACATTAGCCCCACTTGCCTTCATGGAGATGAAAATTCAAATACTAAAGATTCATCAAGAGACAATGCATCCCATGGGAATAAAGCGTCCGGCAATGATTATGAAGCATTTCGTGCGGGAACAACAGCGATGCATCCGAATGACTCGATGTCAACGGACGATTTTCAATTCAATGGCAACACTATAGAGGCAGTGCGTGAATTAAATGACAATGCAGATAACTTTCACGACAAGGCAGTTCAGCCAACAATAATAAATAGTGTGAATACTGAAGAGGCGACTCTTAGCGATACACCAAAATCACCAGAATTTAAGATACCGCAAGACACAAATGTAACGATAACATCAGATAAGACAGTTACTTGTCAAAAACCATCATCGGAGTCATTGGCTGAAGAATCTGTATCTGAAGGCTCGTCATTCCAAGAAGCTGAAAACGACTCTTCAATGACCGCGGTCTCGGAAGCAGTCAATGTGTGTGCGGCAACTCCAAGTAATGAGCCTCTGGATGAGAAACCTTTTGAAATTCAGCAAGAAAACCGAGTTACTCGAAAGCAAATCGCGTTAGAAGATGGAAAACGCAATTGCGCAGGGCGCCGGCGGGCTGAAGGTGCCGGCACGAGAGAGAAAAAGGTCACCGCACGAGTGCAGGCGTCATCAAAGAAACGAAGTGCGCCTGGCACTAGTCACAGTGAGTTATTGATTGAGAACCGACGGAAAATAACCCGCAGCAATAGTTCAACGACGACGGAATCTTCAAAAAGAGAACCCTCAACACCTCCACAACTACTGCCGATGACAACATCATCTCTTTTGGATGAGTCACCTGCTACAACGGCGACATCATCATCATCGCCGCCGACTTTTTCACCAATCTACCACAAACCGAGCAGTAATGTGTGTTAAGTTCATGAGCTTTTAGTATGTTAAGTTGAGTCTTTCTTTTTTTGAATCCAAGACGTTTACGGTAAACCTCAACAAAATTTCAGAACAGCTATCTTCTTCTATTGAGGTTAACAGAACATTTTCATCCATTCTGATGACAAATTTGCCCTTGTTGCCAAACGGCCTTAATATTACACCCGTAATTGGAATATGATGAGTGTTTTTTATTTTCACTGAGTAACCCACGAAAGAACGCACATGTTCTGCACTTTCAAACATGTTTCCACCAACAATCACATTTTCATCTTGAATAATTTTCAAGACCTGTCCCCGTTTCTCCTTTGTTCGTCCTACAAACAAATTCGATAAGTCACCTAGAAATAAAATTATCAACGTTTCTGTTTCTATACCTTTCAAATTCAATACTTTCCCGACGAAAGAGATTCGACATCGGGATTTAGAATATTTATCCAAATCTAGTCTTGACCCGATGACTAAGCTACCGATTGGAGTCTAGGTATCATGTAACGTTATGACAAAAATGTACCAATAGCATCTGGAACTAATTTGCTCACTTGTAATTTTATATTTTTTTGCATTCTTACGAACGCGTAAGAGGAAACAGAATCTTCTGTTAGTATCAAATGCACATTTAGTAATAGACCTACCCATTAGTTCCTTTGGCATTCTATCATTATAAGTATACTTGATGGACAGGTCGCAGATGGATGGCCATTGCGCTGGTGTAAGCCTCTGCAATAACGCCCCACCCTTTTGTCGGGTAGTTGCACTCTCGCAATGCAAGGATCTCTCGTGAGTTGTCCAATTTACATGAGAGAAAAATATAAAAGTTCCAATTGCAGTTTTATGACCAGCAGTGAGATGCATCCTACATCCCGAGATAACCTAACAACGAAACGTGGCTACTATTTCTGATAGAGCTGATAGAGATAACACTTTTTCCTATTCAACATCGTCAGTACTTACCTCTTCTTTGAAATGTCGGATAGGGCAGATTGCAAGAATTAATTCATCGAAACATGGTATTGGCCGCTTTGAATCCCACATTAATCCTCTTTCCTATTATATTTTATTTGAAACCAACGTACCAATGCAATACATTCGGTTCCCTGTAAGCTGACCCCGCCACGCATGCCCTCCTTTAGCTCCGAGATGGATTGTTTGAATGACTGAGGTTTTGAACTATGCCGGTAATACCTGAATACTGCGTACTTTTCGCTTCGTCCCATTAATAAGCGCTACCTCCTGCCCTACAGAAACAGAGCCGGCGACTACCGTGCCCGTTAAGACTGATCCGAAGCCTGTACAGTGGCATAAATGTGTATCTTGAGACTTTTTTTGATTAAGACGGACCCTTTTTAAGGAAGGCATGATCGTAAACGAACATAAGTGGTTCAGAGGAGCAATCTCTGATTGGTAGCTCCTGCCCTATAGACAGATCTATACATCTCAGCACTTCGTCCAGACCAAAAGGCAGCATGAGTTCCGCTTTATTTTCTGTTGTGTTTTCTGGGGGTTGAGGTGCAGCAGCAGTTGAGCAAATATGATAGTCACCATGCCTGAAGGAGGTCTTGCTTATGAGCAACTTGCTCAACTTTGTTGTAACTTCCGCAATCTAAAAAGCTGGCGTTAGAAAGTTTGTAACCACGAAAAATCATTTACTTGGATTGAGTAATTCTTGCAGTTTTCATAGAAGCTCGAAATGATTCAGATTTTTCAGCTCATACCTTAGCGGCTCTTCCAGCCTCTGGTATCAGATCCGTTTTATTAAGAACTATTATGATTCGACGGCACAGAATCTCAGCTAGCACCAAGCATTCTAAAAAGCACATTTAAATTACTGATTGATATATGATTTTTTTGGGATTGCTTTTGAATGTAAAGTTACTTGAATCAAAGGAGGTATGAAGCATTACACAGAACTAATATCGTGCAGCCGTAAAAAAGAATACGCGTATAGCATTTGCGCTTACCTAATGATTGTGCTTGCATGCCTTTTGTTATGTCTATAACCAAGAGAACACGGTCAATTATTTGAGCCGCACCCAGTACAGCTCGAATCAACGATGAGTGGCCCGGACAATCAACAAAGCAAATTTGTGCACGAGGTGTATTCTCATTTTTGTCTTGTACTGATGTAAGCGGCAGCTCAATGGACGTGAATCCTAAATCTAATGTGATACCCCTCTCTTTACTTTGAGGATGCTTGTCCAGTCCAGCTGTAGAGATTAGCCCTCCTTTAAATTTGAAAATAGCTTTTAAAAGAGACGTTTTGCCACTGTCAACGTGGCCCATAACACCAATATTCACATTAATCATTATATGTTATATTCCAACAGGCGTATTACAAAAAAAAATACTGAGTCTATTGCAAAGCAGATTACGCATAAGCAGTCCTGCTGTTTACATTTCTTTCCATTTAATGATTTCTTGGTCAAATAGTCGGTCGACTTTCAGGATATATCATCATACAGTCTGCGTTCCGATTCTCTCTCCTATCAAAGGTTCATCAACACCTAGGTATGAAATACTCCCATCCATATTTTGCATTAACGGAAGTATACGGTGCATCCACTTATCGTCAACTCTCTGTTCATCCACAAGCTGACGAATAGTGTCATTTTCCAAATGGCGGTTTAATCTCAGAACCCATGAATTGAAGAAAGCAGGATCAAATTTTCTTCTCTGAACATTTTCTTCAGATAAATTTGTTTCTAGAGTCCCGTTCGGTCCCAAGGTCACGCTCCATTTGGGAACTTCAGCCTCATCCCAAGTGAGTTCCAAATCAGTCTGGTTCATATTCAGAGGTATGAGCTGTTCATTGATCATTTGCAAGCGCGCGTGTCTTCGAATTTCCGTCAGAAATTCAGAATCATCAATCTGCGAAAGTTTTCATACAGGAGTAAGAGCATTTGGCAAGTCTTCCATCGAAGTGCATGAATTTTAGCATTTGTTTAGAGGGAGAACCAATAAGCTGGTAGTCTATAGACTTACTGGAAGATCTATATCGACATAGACTAGTTTCGGTACAAAACGCTTCACGGGAAGTTCGAGTTTACCCTCCGCCCTTGTTTTTAATGGTAAAAATCTTTTAGAAACAACGACAGGCAGATCATTTTTATTGACTGCGCCGAAAACTGGGATTGATTTCTCAACGACGACTTTCATAGGTCTATTGACACGAACTGGTTTCACAATTTTTTTTTCTAAATCTAGCACAACCACCTTAGGGGTGAATCGATCAATCTTTTGAATTTGTTCAATTATTTTCTTCGGAGTGGGTATGATAATTTCTTTCTCAACAATTTCAGGTACTTCAACAACACGTCTAACGACTTGCGGAGTATTAGATTCGATCTGCACCTCTTTGTAGAGAACATCCACTTCAGGTATACGAAGCTCTGTTTCAACATGTTGTCGTACATAGCTGCGGCCTGGGCCGATTACGGGCAAATCGTGCACAACTTGTGTGGTTTCTTGAACGCGCACGGCTCGTGTTAGCTCGATGGGGTCATCAGGAGACTCCAATAGAACCCCTTCAGGATGATAGCTTGGACGGCGACCCGTTACCGCAGGAATCGGACCCAAGAGAGAATGGCTACATGTGGCAGCACGATCCACATGATGGCTTTCATGATGTGGCAAAGAAGTCAAACGTCTCGATTTTTCAGAAGGAGTTGCATTTAATGATACGGGTTCAAATCTCGAGACCATATTTTCTATTTCGCGATGTATGTAACAATTCAGGCCCCGTGTGAACGACGGAACGCTACCACATGCATCATTTTCAATAGAATATACTTAGATAGAAAATTCTCGCTTAATGATGAATGTCACCAAAAGCTTTGTTGTACCTCTTTATACTATTCTACAGGGTCACTCAAAAATGTCAAATTTAGCTTTCCGCGAGGTTCAGTATTTTTCTTTCGCAAGAAATTCACTGAGCACCATTTTACACAGAAACAAGAGCTTGTCATATAAGAATTTGAAAGCTAGAAATATGTGTGCGAATAATTCACCGATCGTAAGCAGGTAGCACACTAGACTGCACCTCATGCGTGAATCGATATTGCAGAAATAGTACACATACATTGCAACTTTTTCATTCCAGAGAGTTTTCAACATCGTCTAAAATGTCGCCTTCTACTCCCAAAATCGCCCTAGTTGGTTCCGGTCAAATTGGCGCTATTCTGGCCCTTCTTTCAGGCATGAAGCATCTTGGCGATGTGTATCTTTTTGACGTTGCGGAGGATATGCCTGTGGGAAAAGCATTAGACTTGCAGCATTTGAGTGCAGTTGAGGGGCTGGAAGTGAAGTATTCAGGTGGCAGTGACTACTCGGGTCTTTCAAAGGCCGACGTTGTGATTGTCACCGCGGGAGTGCCTCGAAAGCCGAATATGTCACGTGATGATCTGCTTGGAATCAATGCAAAAATTATACGTTCAGTGGCAGCAGGCATCAAGGAATATAGTCCTGATGCTTTTGTCATCTGTATAACAAATCCTTTAGGTAACAGATTCAAATAAGTAGCTGAAATGGTGGTCAAATTCATGATCGTGATGTTCAGTATAATCTTGTGTCAATGCCATATCTTCTTTGACGTTCATGCAACTTTTGGCCGTCACATATACTACTAACATTATTATCTCAGATGCCATGGTCCAATTATTACAACGCGAATCGGGGCTTCCTGCAAATAAGATTGTGGGAATGGCAGGAATCCTTGACACTGCACGCTTCAAATCATTTATTGCTGAAAGACTGAATGTATCAGTTGAAAACGTCCAGGCCCTAGTTCTGGGGGGGCACGGTGATTCAATGGTCCCATTACCGCGATATGCTTCTGTCAGCGGTATATGCTTACCAGACATTATAAAAATGGGCTTGATATCCCAAAACGAAGTTGATCAAATAATAAAGCGTACAAGAGATGGCGGCCAGGAAATTGTTCAGCTACTCAAGACTGGTTCAGCATTTTTTGCACCAGCGTCAGCAGCCGTTCAAATGGCTGAAGCTTATCTGCATGACAAAAAAATGATACTTCCATGTGCAGCAAAACTGGTAAACAGATTCTGCAGGAATTGTGTTAATGAGTATTTCTCATCTATGATTTCTGAACGGTGCAACTTAATTATTCATTCAATACTGCTACATCAAGATATATTCATTTTAGAGCGGAGAGTACGGCGTATGTGGAGTTTATGTTGGTGTGCCAGTCGTTATTGGTAAGGCGGGCGTGGAGAAGGTTTTAGAGCTTGAACTCACGACGGAAGAAAATTCGGCCTTTCAAAATTCTGTAAGATTTTAGCATAGTCTATTCTCTCAAGGTCAATGCTGTTAAAACCCTAATTGATGCCCTCGAACGACTAGACAGTATCAGAGCGTGAGTCGGGAGCGACTTAATTTTTCGAATAAATTGAACGCCAAAACAAACTTATTTTTCAGACTGAGCTTATTTTAGGTTGCAGCTCAGTCGTCTCTAGTAATACTCATGTTGATTGATGCAGTTTTCACCGAGCGCTGAATAAAATTGTGATACTTCATGTCTGTGTTAAAGCGATGTCCTACTTTAAAATCCTCGCTTTCGCAACATACGTCTTAATTTGTATATCTTAGACTTGCATTTTTAGTGCAGTCTCGAAAATGATGAAGGAATGCTCCTTCATCTTAGGAAGATATCATAAATTTAAACTCCTAGTTCAAGTTTTGCGGTTCTATGCTGAGTGCAACGCCGAATTTCTGATGATATATCAATAATGTCATTATCAATACAAATTTCATATAATTATCCCCCGAAGCCTCAGTGCTTGAAATCACATCGACCATACCTGCATAGATTTGAATACTGCTTCGGCCATTGTGCTGTCATATATTGAGCTTCTTATACATCTAGGAATTTTTGGAGACTTCAAGAATTCTGGATCACCCAAAGTCTCACAGGTTGACAATGTACTTTTGTTGAGCAGCGAAAAGTTGTCCTCTGAATTTGTCTGCATTGTGAAAAAGTAAAAAGTAGCGTGATTGATATTGCCTATTATTGTAGATTATTCAATTGCCATGATCTTTTACCTGGAAGAGCCATTCATCGTAGGCGCTATTGAATCCCGAGAATGATATAGCTTTCTCGGATATAGTCGACTCGTATGATACCGTTTTCAGAATCCATGATGCTGAAACGTCGTAACTATTGCACCACGAAAACTGGTCTATTCAGTTACTCTTACACGACTTTGACTCGATAGTGAGAAGGCCTTTTGTGCAGGTAACTAGGAAATGTGCTGTTGTTTCAGGAACTTCTCGAGCAACAAAGCAGCTTGCAGAGATTACTCGTTCTTTCTCTGTAATGAACTTAAACCATGCAACTGCAGATGAAGACGTCGAATTTGGGCACGTTTCTACTTTAGGGATATGATTAATATCGGTTTGATCTATCTGCATGATTTCGCTGCAGGTTCTGGGTGCAAATTTGTTAGGACAAGCTGACACGGATATAGGCTCAGCACTAAGTAATACTGATAAGCCAACACATGCTTCCAGAAGATCAAGGGCTAGCTGTTCTAAAGGGAATGTTGTCAATCACTTAAGCTTTCCATCAACAAGTTAGCTGCTACTGCTTACGTTCAGATTGGTATAAGTTGCACGTTCCATCCTCGTAAGTCATTCTTGACGTTGCTGTGAGAACTTCGCCAATAGTGCCGTTACGTATCGTTTGAGCTGCCTGCGCCAAGAGATAAGTAAATTATGACAAGAAAGATGTGCCATGACTTATGTTGAAATAACTAGGATCAAAAGTTTACTAAATGCTCTACTTGCCTCCTCAAAAGCATCCTCATGTCTCAAATTGCTGATTGCATTCCAGACTATGGTTTGCGGACGAAACTTCTCTCTCAATTTGAGATATTCACACATAACCGAGTAAGCTCTGAAGTGATGTTCTTCGCTTGATTGAACGATAATACATTATTCCACTTCGAAAACAAGACTCACTCCGAGCCAGTCAAACTGATTGGACTTCTGGATAAAAGATGTTTGCCATTTTGCCAAATTCGAACGGCAACATTCCCCTTTGTATAAATTTAACATTCAATAATACTTACAAATAGACTTGCATGCACATCAACGACGCAAGCACAAATATCCTCTCTTTTTAAAAGAGTGTCTAGACCATCGGTGCCCTTATATATTTCTGAAATTCACGATGTGCTTCACCCAGATCACTATTTACCACAGCCCTCATTTGTGCTCAAGTGAATCATCTTTTTAGTCAGGTACGCTTCATCTGGTTTGAAAGCAAATAAAGCTTTGCATACAACCCTTGCATCTGTACTGCATTGGGGCAAAAACTCTTCTCGAGTCCAAAAACCACAACCAATGAAGGCAATGCCGGTTTTGTGCATGCACATCTGTAATGGAATCAATTTTGTCCATCTAAATTCTCTTCGTCAATCGAAAGACATTTTTATTAAATTTTTCGATGCGCAACTTGCACGGTTGCTTACATGTATTTGAAGCCTCAGATCCAACGCAGGTTTGAATTGAGGCTTCATCAAGACGGCTTTGTTCAAATAATCCTGGGCCTAAAACACACTTCTGTATCTCAGAATTATGAGAGCAACAACATTGTTGTTTGTGAGATTTCAAACATGCTCACTTCGTCTAATTGCCCTAATGCTTTGAAGCAGGCCGCCAAATTAACATATGTAGCGACATGTATGCTCTCAGGACACTGCAGTAAACTCTGCTGAAAATTTATGCCCACTTTACTCGAAAATCTAAGGCTACCTTGAAAAAGAAGATTGCACGATCAAGCCGACCCAGCTTCATGCAAAGTTGCGCCAGCAAATCAGGCACGTCATCACCCATTCTAAGTTTATACCAGTTTTCATATACTTTCTGAAAAAGCATACGGTAGTACAGAAAATGCATACTTCGATATCGTACTGAAGATCTGATTCACCTCTTGCTCCAAGATAAGCTGTCACACACATCGTTGTTAACTCATTTCGGAAGTTACAAAAAACTTCAGCGTCATGAGCTGAAAATCGTAACAAGGCAAGAATCCCTCGAATACTAATAGACCTAACAAATATCGATTAATTACTTTGAAAATCAAAAACAGAGGTATGACGCGCACAGAAACTGGACCAGACTGCGAAATAGATTGATGCAGACATTTTACTCTAAATTTTCTTACCCTGACCTATCTTGGCACTGACGTTGCAAAGAAATCAGAGAATCAGATGGAAAATCTTCTATATCTTCCACAAGACAAATCATAGAATTGCCAAATGAGGCGGTATTGAGTTTGTCGAATGCATAGCAAAGAGTCACCTAAGATTGAGGCTTGAAGTACACACAGCCTAAGCGACATCTTTCATGATAAACTCACTTGAAATGATTCTTTGTATGGCGTGCATACATAAAAGCCATTCATTGATTCAAAAAACAGCTTAATGGAATGAAGATTTACCATAAAGCTGATTGAACCATGAATTGCTATATGCGGACACTGGAGAAGAGTCGAAATTAAGAACACTAGAGAACGAACAACTCAGCCATAAAGTGGAGGCACAAGTAATAATGATCAAGTTGACTTTCAAATCCTCAGTCAAATAAGAGTGACCAACCTTTAATACTTTGAACTCTGTTGCATCTTTATAACCTTTATCTCCAATCATTGCGAGAAATTTTTTGCCGCTGTAATTGTAAAGATATTCAAAAAGCATAAATGCACCAATAGGTAGCACAAAAGACAAGGAATTGGACCCTAAGGAGGATTTATTACACCGCAATTAAAATTTATTATTAACCTACCTGATTGCGTAATGGCCATAAGAGCATATCGCCACAAAACACACTGAATTTTGGGGTTTGATAGATGTGAGGGTGGTATTCCAGTCGGAACCCAGCTTTGCAGCTCAGTATTATTTACTTTCGATTCCTTCATTCCGGTTTCCTCTTCACCTCGTTTTTTCCGTAGTATTGTTTCCTGATATTCGGTCTCGGAAACCTCAGGAGCCATGAATTTCAACGCGTCACTAGAATAAGATTCGTCATTCGTTCGCGGCGCAAGCTGAAATAATTCCCAATCCCAAGCTACAGTCATTCTGAATAGAGAATTTGAACTGACGGAAACACAGAATCTAAAACGGCATCACCTTTGTTGTGAATCTCAATATCATTCAAAAATGAAAACATCTCATCTACCTTGGAATGATCGATGGATCGGTTGAATCTGGTTCCGGTCTAGGCGAATATACCGCAACCTTGCTGCTTTGCATTGTGAGCCTTTTCGAAAATGGATCTGCGACAATCTGGACGCCTTCAGTAAGTAAAGAATCAAGCACATAATTTGCGACTAAAATTAGAGGATGATCTCTCGGAATTGGACAACCTGAGAAGAAAACATACAAGGTGCAAACTTGAAAACCATAAGCACAACATGACTTCATAATATGGATTTCTCTACAATATCGCAACACAACCTTTCCAAACCTAACCCTGAATCTTTAATAGCATGTTTGAAGAAAATTCAGAGGTCTTGTTGGCATCGAACTGACAAAAATCTAACCAACCGTCCTGACATGCTCAAATAAGTAGAGGCTTCAAAATTGCCAATTCTCTCATGATTGATTTAATCTTATTGATGGAGTTTATGAATCAGAATCAATAAGACGCCTTGCTTACCTCAATGAAAGATTGGAAAGCTTGGTGCTTCATGCAAAATTCTATGTTTGCTTCAGCTATATCAGAATATACGTAAACAAAAGGTCTTCTCGGCAAATGGATAGTCTCCCAGAATCTCTGTCAAACGTCATAAGGCCTTCAAAATTTACGGTAATTTACATTTGTGCGCAGCAAGTGCTTTAGAAACAAGTAAGTAAAACGACCATGTCCTGCACCAACTTCAATGATGTATATTGGTTTTTGTGGATCACCAATCTGCGAAATCGTAATTTTGCTTCAGTTAATACAAAGGCATTATAACGCCTTACCCGAAACCAATCTTTAAAGAAGGCAAGAACTGCCTTTGCATAAGATTTCGCAAACTTTGAATTACTCGTCACAAACATCGGTACATAATTGTGTGACCAAGCTTGCATCGCCATCTGATGAAATAGAAAGCAGTTACAAACGACCTGTGTGTCTTACTTTTTTGTAGTAATTTGCAAGAAGAACCCAAATAATCGATTGCGGTAGAGGAGTAAATGTCTCAACCACATACTTTCTAGATGGATCATTCTCTATGGGAGCTTCACCACCGAGATGAGTTGCAGTAGTTGTACCGAGAGTGCCAGCCGCACAGTCATTTTTATTCATTTGTTAAATAAGGTTCGCTTTCTTTCAAGACGCGATACAAATGTTAGAAAGAAGTAGACATGCGCCTGCGCGCCTATAGGGGAAAGAAAAAAAACACTATAGCTTATTGACACATATAGTTCAGCACTTCACGCGCGAAAGCTCTTGGATTACTAGCCAGCAAATCTGCCGCTTCTGTGAAGAAATTCGATGTTTTTTTTAGAAGGGATTGAGTGATTCTCAGTTCTTACCTTGATTAAGCGGAAAGTTTGGATTTGGCTCCTAATAGTCATTCATAAATCCAACTTGGCTTACTAGAAATAAATGGAATAATCCGAAGAAGACACAATTTAGCGAAATAACTGGCTTCCAATCTTCACGCAGAATGTTCAGACATATGTTACCATCCGTGTCAATATTTGGATGAAAAATCTAACTCCAAAATGATTCCAGTCACATGCTCTTCTCACCTTTGTGAGACACTTGGCTTTCGGCGGCTCGTGTGGATATGTTTCAGGTATTGTGAAGGCAAAAGCAAACGTGCCAGTCTATGAAATATTTGTTATATTGCCAAAACTAAGCGCACTTTCCAGTACCCGCTTTCCAATTTGACTGTGACCGTGAATTTCATCAAATCATCCTTATTCGGGAACACAATGTCAAATCCAGCGGGCAGCTCCAAATCATCAAGTTCTAATCAAATTCATTGATGATGTGGAAGAGAGGATGTATCATTACCCTTTTGCATTCTTATTTCACCAGGAAGGCGCCTTTTTATTTTTGGCTCAGAGCCATCATTCTTAGACGCTTTTGAGGATGCACCCCGTCCCACACCATATATTCGCAACATTTTTTTATGGTTTGTAAAAATTAAAAGGTACGAACATACTGCGTCTGTTATCAAAGAAGTGCAATAACTATGCAGAGCATTGCTACTGAGATGCGAATGGCGTCGGATGCACGTCCAGAGGCTTCTTCATTGCCAAATTGATCTTTTTCTTGAACGATGGCTTTGTCGTCGGATTCTCGGTTTTGTACTGTTTCGGGTGTAGGATTGATAATCTTATGCAATTGGTCTTTAATTGTATTACCAAGCGTGTCATCGGATTCTGCTTCCTGTACTAAACTCACTCCGTCGTCAGCTCCTATAAGAAGAAATATGAATGAGGTATTATCAGATAGACTAGATTCTATTAAGGTTGATACAAACAAGAGCTTTTTCAAGTGAATCAGTATGAATATATCATAATTTTGAATTACCCTCAAGAATCCCACCACCCGGTCCACTTGGCGGTGGTGGCAGAGAACCTTCAAGCTCTTCTTCATCTTCTTCATCCTCGTAGAATTCTTCAGAATCGTCCCATGAGCTGTCATCTGCATCATCTGAATTGTAATCACTAGAAGGTAGAGAGCCAGCTTCGCCAATTCCCTCCTCATTTCTGGGAGAAAGTTCATCATAGGGAGTCATGACTGGTGCTTCGTCCGACTGAAGTGGTATTGCTGTTGAGGCGTCTCCAGCAGCTACATTTTCAGAGGTCACCTCTTGCAACTGATGTCTTTGATCTGTTCTTATATCAATTGATCGCTCAGATGGTTCCGATGCTATCCAGACACTGTTTTCTTCAAGTTGTTGGGTTTCCAGAGGGACAGGTTCCTCGCTAAAACCAAGATTTATCTCATCTCTTACAGCTGATTCGAGCTCAAACCCCCCTTTGATTAATGTAAGCATTTCTTGCATACGATTATTAACCTCTGGCGTTGAATCGTCCTCAATTCCGTTGAGCTCGTCCGAAATTGCGGATGTTTCTTGCAAATGTAATGATAGTGCCTGCCTGTAGTGGTCTTTTATGGGCGCAGGCATTTCCTCATCGGCTTCGACTAAAATTTTTACCTCAACAAGAGCAGACCACAAATCAGCCGCAGCTCTCTCAAGAAGCTCGGTGTTGAGCGGCATCTCATCCAGATACTTCAGAGGATCTGGCACTGGATGTAGATCCTCTAGGCTGTATAACTCTGGCGTTTCGCCTTCTTGTTGATTTCGAAAAGGGGCCTCAGCAACAGGGTCTCTTAACAGCGGCACATGTGCTTCGGACTCCGAGAAGCTCACAACAGCTGCTTCATTCTGATTGGGTCCTATTCGATGTACCGAGCGCTTATGATATGTACACCTTACAGGTTGAATAACTAAAAAAATCGTGGAGAAGAAAAAGATAACGAGTGCGTCTTTGCGCAACATATGAATAGATGATTTAAGATTCTAGGGTTGGAAAAAAGCGGTAAAAATCTCGAGAAATAGACTCGAAAGCCTTAAAAAAAGTACAGCTACAATTAAATTGAAAGTACTGCAAAAGTGTTATGATTTAAGTTGCGTCTCGTATGGTGGTTCTCGTCAATGTGCAAAGAGTATAGCAAATCTAGATATGAATCATGAACCAAAAATCATTTTATGAGGCGTTTATGAACGTGAATCAAGTAAAGTGATTTCTCCATCTTTTAGCATTTCTAATGAGCGCTGTTCGATAAAGAAAGAAACTTCTGAGTACCTGAAAATTAAATTACTGCTAGTAGGCCAATGCTTACCGTTGCGCACAATTCCATATGCATGCTTGTTGCGAAGATGTCAGGGTTTTGCCTGTATGATACTCTGTCTTTTCACTATGACATACCTGGATAATTCACGCATTTATCGAAGCAAGACGCACTCATTCGTGCCAGTTGCTTTTGTCCTGCCAATACCTATTACATAAATTTTTGCATCACTTTTATTGAATTCTTTGAGTTGCAATACGTATTCCACAGCTTACGGTAGCAAAGATTTCTCGTAAATCATTTTGATCGCTGTCTGACATTTAATTCGAGGATTAATATAAGTGGCGCAGTTTTCTGTCACCCTTGCAACTATTAGAATGTCGCAAGCGATAAGATATACTCCTCTTAAAATAATTTGAGTAAGGTCTAATTTTTCCAAACGTTAATCGTAGCCAGTTATTTGACGCAAAAGCAATCATAGGTCTTCATTGATAAAATTATTTACGCGTATGGAATTGGGTGTGTAGCTTAAGAGGAGTTGAGAGATCAAAGGACAGAGTTCGAATTAATACTGACTGCGACGCTTGTGACAATCCTTCGCAATATATAGAAAGTCTGTAAAAGAACGCCACTATTTCGGACTTCTTTGTTCACTATTATGGTTTCATTTGTACAACCCTATTATAAGCTTTGATTCTTTCGATATTAATCGACAGTCGAGATTTGTAGCAACCATGTAAATATTAGAACCTTAAAAGTCGGAATGTATAATTTGATATTCATGCCTGTTGTTGAACCTGATATCTTGATACCGAGTCGCTAAAAAGTTATGCAACTGACGACAGTTGAGCTCTGATAACTAGATTCACTTCGTCTTGTAAATGCACATGTTGTCATTTTCTTTACTTTAATTCTCATTTCAATTATTTTTAAAGTTATTATATGCAAAATTGAGATAATTTCCGAATACTATAGATCTTAAATTTACTATCGCATATTCGTTTCATTGACTGAAGTTGTTGAATTTTTGAGTCGGCAATTAGGCCGAAGATCTTACCAATGAGTTTATACAATGAAGATTGAGTAAGGGACGTTGTCATTTTGAATATGACTTTTTTTTGAATAATGAAATTAATGATGTTTTGGTATTTTATTTTTTTTTGGCGCATTACACAAAGCCGTCCGCAAATGTTCTGTGTGTCTGTAGCTTTCAGAGCAGCATGAAGTCATCATTTAATAATTACACGTAGCGAAGCACAAAGTTGAGCGAAATCACCACTTCTAATGCCAAGTATATCTGAGAAGAACAAATTGAATCTTGAAGAAATTACTTCCACTGCACGCATTAGATCGCTTATTCTGAACCCACTTTCACTTTTCTCTTCACTAATGAAAATTTATTTAGCGATTTCGCTCAGTTCTTCCGGTGTTATATTGGAAGATAACCTTGTACTATATGCAATTTATTAAACTCATATTTTAATGCCCCCACCAATTGCAATGAATGTTGAGAATAGAAAAAAACTGAAAATCCTCAGCAACAGAGAAGCGTGCGACCAAAAAAGTCTATTTCAGTCTATCCACTGTCTGTCATCACCAATCTAGAGGTTTGGGAATGGGACGGACAGAGACTATGCAACTACTCATGAAATCAAGACTGGGTATTTTCACATCAATTTGCCATCTTCTGAATTGCAAGAAAAAAGAGCTTTGAAAATTACAAAGAGGACTTAGTCTCAATGACTCAATGCTTTAGTGGGTAGAAAATAAATAAACGTGCCTCAGTGCGAATTCTTAATCTGGAAATTAATGGATTCAGAAAAGAAATTGTCATTAATTGCTCTATATAGTGTTCCCAATTTCACGTAACAATTTTAGAATTTCCATTAGGTGTTCAACCGTAGCATCATTATCATAAAATGTCATTTTATGAAGGAAATAGCGCACGGAAATCTGCATAGGAAAAATTGCATAAAAGATACTGCATGGGCATATTGCGTAACAGTAACTGCATTGAGACAAAAAGCATAATGTATCCTGCTCAAGAAATTTGCTAGAAAATAGTGTATGGAAGATACTGGACATGTAAGATTGCTTGATTAGCTATAGATTCCGAAATCGAAATGCCTTAGACAATAGCAATTCATTAATTTTTTATGTCTAGAAAAGTATTGAAAGAACAGGCTCAAGTAGTTGAAATTGAATTTCTTGTTTATATATATTGTCGGAGAATTTTGCGGAAACTTTACTCCTGTTCAGATAATACCCAATCGATAACTGAATAATTTAAACAATTTGAAGTCGATATGTCATTCCTTTTATGCTTATCATACAATGATTTTTATTTTCCAACTCGCTGTACAGCCTTGAGGGTTGGTTCTTCAAAGCTGAAAGAGCTTCAAATCCATAAATGCCCACAAACACCTGAGACTAATCGTGGCAAAGACACGAGGTAATTTTCAGAGTTCCGATTCAAGTAACTCCAATGGCCAAAAAAGTCATTTAAGCAAGCAATATGTCTGCACACCAGCGGCCCTATTATAGACACTAATTTCCAACTTGATGGCTTGAAACTATTTTTTGGAGCCATAACAATAATTTAAGAACTATATATCTTATTTTCCAGAAGAATACATCTGACGACTTTGGCGGAAGATCGGTCAAAAAAGGAAGATTTTGGTTGGATACGATGAATGAGGAGCGTGAAATTGTCGAATTATTTTATTTCAATCAATCGCTACAAATTTAATCGCTAGTAAAACAGAAACTCATTTCCAACTTTGACCGGACTAATTGGCTTACTTCTAAGTAGAGGGACATCGCACAGAGACGCGTGACAGCTGCAAGTTCCCTTAATTCTTCGTCGAGCACAACCTTGGCACGTAAGCAATCGTGCTCACATTGGAGTTCATTATTTTCATGTCTGATTTACTCCCTTATGCTTTTTACATCGTCTGTAATGGATGTGCATGTACTCTACTCTGTCGACAGTGTGTGTGCATGCTAAGAGAGGAGTTAGAGCGGATCTTTATGGGAACGCTTGGCTTGCAACATTCTCCACATTTATTTAAGTTTCATGGAATTTAAACACTAATTTTACTTGATTGCTCAAACCCCTGCAAAATGGATTTCTGAGCAGTTACGAATGAGTTCGTTAGTAACATAGAATTACAAATTCATTTTATGAGTTGAAAGACAATTGAGTAGGAGTCTGTTACGCGCACTGAAAGCAACTTTATGCTTATATAATTGCATTATCGATTCTTTTATTACACATGTGAGGTCTATGCCTGATTCTAAGTCACTATAATTATCACTATAATTAACCAATTCAGCGAATATTCCTTGGTGTGAATTTATTGTTGAGCAGAATTACAGAATCATTGTCAGTCCCAATTCATACTTAGAATGTTCTTATCATGTTCTTTTTTAAGCCAGAGAAGAAATTGCGTAGGTGTGATTTTCAGGTCCGAAGAAAAGTTTAATTAGAGTGACACTTTTAGCTTTGGTTGTATGCTTGATTTGTTTTAACTCCTATTTGCGAACTGAGTTGTTAAATTTTCTTAGACAGAACAATTATTCCGATTATTCACCATGAATACCGCATTTATAGGTATCATTACAGCTTGCTTTCATAGATTTATATAATACATTTTGCCCGTATTTTCAGATAAGGAGATGCAGCTGATTTTTTTCGTTAGATCTGTATTCGCCATTTCAATTTTTCCTGGAGTCATTTCCGTTGAAAGTTCTTTAAATGCTGGTGTCTATAATTTCGCAGAAGAAATTTTCAGAAACTGGTCAGCAAAAATGCCTAACTTATTTGTTGATTTACACAAGACAAAATGG
The DNA here is from genome assembly GCA_030522725.1 of Ichneumoninae sp. B BG-2022a. NCBI lineage: Eukaryota > Metazoa > Arthropoda > Insecta > Hymenoptera > Ichneumonidae > Ichneumoninae sp. B BG-2022a. The sequence goes on from JAPYZD010000018.1 coordinate 117,142, forward strand.
AATGTTACAGTGGCTTTCTCATCGAGCTTCGATGAGTATCGAAAGGGAGAATTCCGTTTATTAAGTGGAAATTCTATCTTCACTATTCAGCCATTCAAATATGACGAAGCTCACTTTCACTATTTGGACAAAATGACAGACAGTGACAACATAACGTTTAACCCTCCAATTCAGTTGAGAGATTAAGGAACGTTTAAGGACCAGAAAAAGATATCTGAGGAAGATGCACAGAATCTGAAAGTCGACAACGCTACAAAAATTGTCTTCAAAGACAGTTAGATTGTTCGGATGGTCTATTTCCCTGCCGTTGGCTTTGGAAAGGTTTATACCATGAAAACTAAGTCTCGCGAAGCCTCCATACGCCAGGTGGTTCCATTTATCTTTGAAGACATCGAAGTGGAAAATCGGAAATTTTTACGTTTCAATAAAACAGAAAAGCGGTTTACCTCACAAATCTTCAAACTGGCACATTTCATTGATAACCCTAGCTTAAAAATCTATTTCTGGCTTTTGACATATCCTCAAGTCAAACTACATTTATTCAGGCGGGAAGGTTTGCTGAAGGACAAGATTCAAGCAGTAAAGTTGATACCAGCTGAAGCTGATGGCACCACCGGTTACATTAAATTAACGCCGTCAATGACAGAATTCTACTCTACTTCCCCTGAACCGCTTATGTCAGTGAAATTTGAGACATTTGTAAAGCTTCCTATTTAATATCCGATCTACAAATTCATATTGAGATCGTAGCTGCCAGTTGAAGGCTACGATGGGCTTTCTCCTAGAGTCACACTGAGTTTTCCGCCGACAAAAACTCATTCGTTGTGAAACAATTTATAAGAAGTGTTTGATTTATTTGTTTTTGCAACTTCATCGATGTAAATTTAGACAAGCATCAGCACAATTGATGCTGTTAAATGAATCATATTGAAAACGACAATAATTAGTTCTCGTGACGATCATTGAAATTGACAGTCTACAAACGGCATGTCGCGTCAGAAAGTCAAGAGCAGTAATAAAAATCAAATTCTTATTGAGGGACACTCTAAAGATTGTTGGAATACATTGCTCAATTTCTCACAACCAGTCTACATTTTATGAATGGCGTTTCTGACACGTATTCTTGTTAATGCTGGTTTGAGATGGTCTGAAAATATATTTTCAATATGTCAGCTAGGTTGACTGCGTATTGAAACGGCATCAAAAATTTCTCAAATCTTTAGCTCAACTGACATTTCCTACCGGCACATCAATGAAGCTCATAAGAAACAGTATATGCAGTGAAGATTCTAAATCTGAATTTTATATGTCTCATGAGTTACGCTTGAATTGCCTATGAGATTCATGGGTAATCTTTCAAAATTATGTGATGCGAAGAAAGTGCTCACCAGCAATCTTTTACAAAAAGATTGAAGGTGAAAGGTATTTGAGCTGGAGCTGCGCTGAAGGATTTTAAATCTCTCTGCAGAGAAATAGTCGAGAAGTGATTATTTATTTGAATCTGTATTTGCCAGGCTTCGTAGTAGGAGATGTATATCTTTGAACTGTTCGAACTTCATAGTAGCGATATGTATGGAATTTCTTGTCACAATTTCCTTTAGCCTAAGTACAAATAACGTCAAACGTGAAGAGGATTTCTGAAGTATGATCGTTCGGAAAAGTGTATATTTTGAGCTGCACAGAATCCAATTCTTTATCTCGAAAAGCTGAAAGTTGAAAGCATCTGGTTTGTGTCTCAATCATTCATGGTACACGTTCTCTTGAAAGCATAAACAACCATGACTCTGGTTTTTCATACAATAAACATCTTTTTCTAATTACAAAGCGGGAACCTCGGGAGAAACCTTGCCTGCTAGTAATCAACATAACCAGTCGTTACCCCATTCATTGTTTTCAAAATAATGGCAAAGTTTCCTGGTTCTCGCACGAATACACAGTTTGACTTCAGAGTCGGATAACACTCTACATCGGAGAGTTGCCTATGTTTAATTACATTCCAAATTACAATTGACATCTTCGAGAGTCATCTCGGTCTTGAAGATTGAATAAATTTGATAGCCTCATTATAGCAGCTCATAAATAATTAAAGTTTTAATTTTTCGACTTGACCTGGAATTGCTAGATGAATAAGTGTAAACATATCTCAATGTTAATTTGAGAATATATTTGTTCGAATATGCTGAATAAATTGATATTCTCTATTCTTATTTCAACCGCCAAGCAACACCTCTGAGCACGCCTTGATCGTAATTATACAAAGAAAAATACATGCACAATATTTTTTTCAAATGATTCAATTTCGAGGGCTTATCAGATATACCTATCAATCCTGCCGCTAAGACATCGATACTTAACGCTTTTAAATTCTTCGACTTCAAAAAATTTTAGTATCTTAAGATAACCATCGGTCGAATCAGCCTATTTGTTTCTACAAGTGAAGTAATCAATAGCAAAAATTCCTTAAGCTCTAGGGCCTATTACATCACAAATATCAGAACAATAAGAACAATAACTGCTTTCAATTGAATTTTTTTTTTTGCTTCGTCAGCCTCCCAAAATTTTTCTCTTTATTCATCTTCATAAACAAAATCATTTGCATTCATTTGTCGATCTTGAATGAAGTGGACTGGCAATAATACACCAAGGTCTTAGTGAAGCAATCATTACAACTTTGGCCTCTCCGACGTAAATGTCTCAATGAGGCTTAAAACGGACCATCATACCACTCGTAACAATAAGTTGATCGAAAACACTAATGATGCGAAGATTGTCAGGATTCTTTCTGAAGTGAAGACAGCTCCTCTCAGTCTCCACCTTATTTGATTAGCCAACTTTCTGAAAGCTTGCAAGCGTAGTTGAGTTGTCATATAAAAAAAGACACATGCATATTGAGATATCCGTGAGATTCTGTATAAAACTGCAATTAATCGGCGGTTTTCCGCTTTCTGCTTCCTTTATTCTTCACTGGACACTGCTTTCGTCATAATTTTTATTTATCTGCCCACAATCGTTCTCTCGCCATATTACAGAATTGGAATTTTTCCATTCCCCAACTACCTCTAAGATCCTCATAAATTCTACTTCTCAACCTTATAAAAACCGAATCTTAGCTTCGCAAAAGTGAGCTAACTAACTTAGATCAATTTTTACTCAACGACCTTATTTCAATCGGAATGAAATCATCAAGCGGCAAATAACTGGCGAGACAGCACCTTCCTCAATCTCTGGTGGAGGAAGTAAATCGACTGCCACAAACTTGCATCCTGCTAAGACTTTTTAAAAACTTCAGGCAGGCTCTCAACACTCAATCTTGTCCCGTAGAAACAGATAATCCCAGATTGATCGATTCAAGCTTCTTGCCGATCAATTTGAGAAAATAGAAATTCCTAGGATTTCAGATCGTACAACAGTTAATGACTGAATTTATAGACATTTGTGACAATAAGCAAAACATGCACAAGCTCTTATCTAGTTGCAATGAATATTGATTTGCGCTGACTAGCTTATCTCTTCGCAAGCTAATATTACTTCACGGAACAAAACATCAAAAATATTGGTTCAAGCCAGTTTAGTGTCATACACATTGACGGAAATATCAAGAGCGTTTTGCCAGGCTATCAAGCCTTTTGATTAGTAAGGTTATAACATCGATTAAATGTAACTGGAATTTTGAAACTTGGAATACAGTCTGTACAATGTTAGAATGCGTATCTCAAGAAGCGAATAGAAAAAAACCCCAAATTGCTCGATTTGAAAGATGTGACGTATGTCCTCATACATACTTGAGCTTCGAGAAATAGCATCCCTGCCATCCAAGATGATTCAAGTCAGTCGCTAAGATTCATAACTTTGAGTTTCGATTAAGTTGGCTGATAATAACCTCCTGGAAACCCGAGTTGCTTTAATCATATTTGACCTCAGAACCTGTTTTGGCTCTCGATTCCGATGAGCGTTCTGTCAATATTGTATAGGCTACAAATTGTGCTTCTGAAATGGCCAATTCACGAATGATTGTACAGATAACAAGGCAATAATCTTCAACCCTGAAAGGATTCAGATTGTTATTGGTAAGCGTATCAAATCTCATCGAGACTACTGAAATGCTATATTTAATTAAACGGGCCAAAGTACATTCGGCAACCCGATGGAACTAGATGGTAGTTCATTGAGCACAAATTTGAATTTCAGCGCCTTCTCTATGACTGTATCTCAGCCACTGAACGAGAATTTGGATAAAGGCAAATTATGCCATTCACAGACTCTTATTGTAAATTCATGGTGACGAGACTGCCGGACTTAAAAATGTCTCGGCTTACGCAACGTTTCTGATGGTCTTGTAACCAGTGAATACCTAGCGGAAAACTATTGTTGCACATTATAGAGTCTCGAAAATCATCAGGTATACTGCATTGTCTTTCGTCATGACTATGAAAAAACAAAGCATGCTTTGAGACGCCTCAAGCTCCCATGCAATCGTCTCTCATTCAACATCGTGATACAATCAATTCGTCAAAAAAAGACTGATGTGCAAGCTAACAGTTTGGATGGCATTAATCCAGTAAGGCGTTTAAATCTTCAGTTAAAGTCTAGCAATCCATTCTTGAAAGATGCAAGCCAACCCACATATCTCTAAATAAACTTCAACAGTGCAGTCAAGCAAATTCATTAACTTCATTTATCCAGATGATAGACAAACATATTGTCAATCGTAGGTCCTTCACGCATTTTTGCATGAACAAGAACAAAGCTAAAAATCGTAATTCATAGAAATCTCGCTATTTTATAATAGTTGACGTTGATGTTTCGTGAGCAGACAAATGACACCATTTGTGAGTCTCAGGAGATTTGCTTGAAATAAGGCGTAAGAGTCATCTGAAGCTCACCTGCGATAACTCGTTATAAATCAGCATCTTTCGGCTTCCTGCAATTCTTACATAAAACGATTATAAATTTCGTCAAAAATATATTGCCAGCCTAAGTGTCTTTATTAAAATCCAGCCAAATGAAGATTCGAGAGCTGCAAGTCCTCTGAACTTTTTAAGTTCAGGAGTTCATCAATTTTGCATAGCAACCCACCGCGGTAAGAGAATAGCTCATCGTTTTATCTAGCTGCGAGGAATTGCTATGCCTTGCAAGCCTCGGAACATTTTTGTGAATAACTCTAAAAGTATTGCTATTCTACCCATTTCTGTATTCTGAGAACGCAACAAAAATTACATATTTTTGTGACATTGTTGAACAAATGTACACATATGAAACTCGAAGCGGCCGCTCTTTTAATGTGAGACGGGCAAGTTATCAATTTTATTTCAAAACTCACAAAAGCTTCCTTTTCGCTGCATTCATTTGTTCCAGCCTTGAATATATAACTGACTGAAGCAACATGTTATCATTGAATTCTCGCAATTTGCGCTTTCATCTAATGATCTATTGTGTATTATTATAGCAAACGTAATATTCGGTTGTCGAGAAGATCCAGACGGTGAGTCCACTTTTGATTCAAAACTCGAGTTGCGAAACTTCTGAGATACAAATGTTGCAGCAAAAAGAGATCAAGATCAACAGTCAAGAGTAAGACTTGTAAATAATCTTTTTGCATGACACAAATTGAAGCGAGCAGAAGAATTCATATTTTTTACTCACACTACCTTGGAATAGAAAAGGAAGCTTCCTTTTGACTTGTATTGCCTTCCCTAATTGAGAAATAATGCCTCGCGTCTATTGCACATAAAAAACAGTTAGCTATTCGATCCCCACAAACCGTGGAGACAGTGCGAACAGTTACAAACGATTAGAATACAAAGCTCCCCAAGTTTTTGCGTACTTCTTTTAAATCCATATCATGGCCTTTCAGTCTATGAAGTTTTCCAAGACGCTAGTATCACTTCCGCACGTCAAATGCACGAATGGTATCGAACAACAATTTTTGATAATGCAACATTTTAGTATCTGTGAGCTCCATTGATATATCGAATATCTTAGCTTTTATCTGCAGTGAAAGCGAGGTTGGACCATGTGCCCTTGATTGTCTTAAGCAACAACGAGTACTTAAACTATTAAACTGAATCGAACAAATATAGTACCAAATTGTGCGTTTTGAATTTGATTCATCTGGAGTTCTATTACGAGTATATTGATCAAAAATATCGCAAAAAGGCAGGTCTTTTTGAATTTCAGAGTCCAATAAGTCTATTATTCATTGCAAGTAAATCATTGTCAGAAAGAAGGAAATCTACCTCCAGAGGCTAATCTCACTGTGACAGTGCATTAGAGCTCTGCAATTTTTATTCACTTGAGAGTTAACAACGCAAGTAAAGATAATTTGCTGTTGATGAGAATATCAGATTGGATGATTGAGACCAAAGGGATGTCTTAATCTTATCTATTTTTTCTATCATATGCTTCATGTCATCCAGTGGAAGCATGCAAGAATTTGAGCTGCGGGAGCCTTACAGATAGGCACTTCCAAATACCCGAACTAATCATCGCGGGGAAACTAGGTAATTCTCGGAATCCCAATTGAAACGGCTCTAGTGCCAAAAAAGTCATTTATGCATTCATTATGTCTGCACACCAGTGAGACTATAATAGATACAAATTTCAATCTTGGTTGCTTGAAACAGTTTTTCGGAGCTTTTACCACAACTCAAGGAGAATCAAATATCGTGTTTTACAGAAAAATACATTTGATGACTTTGGCGATGCTCAGCAAAAATTCAAAAAGAAACCCAGTCAATTGCATTGAATGCGGAGCGTCGAAATGTCGTAATATTATCATCCAATGATTCGTAACAAACTGTTCACCACTACAATAAAAATGAATTTCCATTTTTCAACCAGACTTAAGTTGCCGGACTTCTAAGCCGAGAAACTTCGCATACAGTTTCTTGTTGATTAAAGAAATTCCTAATTCTTTTTCCGAGCCAAACCTTGGCACAGGATAACATCAAATTGGTGTACATTCTTTTTATGTCTGATATATTCCAGCATGCTTTTCACTTTGTCTGAAATGCATGTGCATGAATTTCACTCTATCGAATGTTTGTGTGCATGTATTTGTCTTTGCCCAAAAGATAAGCTTGAGTGCATTTTTCTTGGAAATTCACTACTTGCCTCCCTAATCATTTAGGTTTCATAAAATTTCGACGCTTAATTTTTTAATAGCTCAAACAACTACAAAATGTATTTCTGAGCGGTGACGAACGTGGTCGTTGGTAACGTAATCTAACAAAGTTATTTTATGATTTGAAAAATAATTGAGAATGATACAATTACTTGCAGTGGAAGCAACTTTATGCATTTATAACAGCACTTTTGACAAAAGTATGGTACATCAAAGGCTTATGCCTGAATTTAAGACAATCCAAGTATCCAAATGAGCAGAAATTCCTTAATGTAAATTTATTCGGTTCATTTACAAGTCCGAACAAACATTCAATCAAATTGTCGCTCATAGCATTAAATAAATACTTGATCTATTTGAACTCATAAATGCGCGAATCGGGTTGTTAGGTATTCTAAGACAGAACAAATGTCCCAATTGTTCACCATGAGTATTGCATTAAAAATAATTATTACAGCTTTCCTTCATAATTTCATCTAATTCTCTGCACAAATTTTAAAAAATAAAGATGCAGCTGCATCTTTTCATGAATTCAGTAGTCGTCACTTTATCTATCCTTGGTGAAACTTTTTTCGTTGATGGTTCTACGGATGTTGATCGCCGCTATTCGGGAGAGCGAAGCCTCAGAGAGTGGTTGGCAACCAATCCTGAATTACTTGTTGATTTGTTCGAGGAAGAACTGAGTAATAAGCCAATGGTTCACTCAATAAGCTTCGATGATTATGGAGAGGGAGTGTTCAAGATGATAAGTGATGACTCTCACCTCATTATTCAACCATTCAAATATAATTTAGCTGAGCGTAGCTTTTTAGACGCAATCAGAAACATTGACGGATTAACCTTTTATCCTCCGATTCCGCTCAAGGAAATAGCAACCTTTAAGGACCAGAAAAAGATGTCTGAGGAAGATGCACAGAATCTTGATAATGTATTGCGAAAATGTGGAAGGTTGACATTCGACAAGGTTACAAAAACCGCCTTCAAAGACAATAGAATTGTGCGGGTGAATATTTTACCTGCGGCTGGCTTTGGAGAGATTTTTCTCAGAAATACCGAGTCTCGCGGAACCTCCAAGCGCGAAGTTGTCCCATTTATCTTCAAAAAGTTTAAAATGGCAGGGCGGAGATACCTAAGTTTCAAAAAAATAGAAAAGAAGCTCACCTCACAAATACATGCGTCGGCTAATTTTGTTAATCACCCTGGTTTAAGGATCTATTCCTGGCTTTTAACAGAACCTCAAATACATCTACACTCAACGAAGCTAAAAGCTTTGCTGAAGGGCAAGATCAAGGCGATAAAAGTGATACCAAGTGAAGCTTATGGCACCACCGGTTACGTTAAATTAACGTCGTTAAAGAAAGATGTCTACTTCAATTCTACTAATCCGCTCAGTTCAATAGATTTTGAGACATTTATAAAACTTCCTAGAGGATACCGCATAAGTCATTTGAAAAACAAATATATCGGCCTGCCTATTAAGGGCTTAGATGGGCTTTCTCCTTGAGATTACGTTGCATTACTCAGCGATAGAAATTTATTAATTGGTTTCTGTTTCATTCTTTTTTTTTTTGCAACTTTATCGATAACAAATTTCGGTCAGCATCAAGACAACCAATGCTGTTAAATAAGATCATTTTGTAGAACGACGATGTATAGATAGTTCTCGTAACAATCTTTGAGATGGACAATCTACAAATTGCATGTCGTGTCGAAGACTCAAGAAGTGTTATGACCATCAAATATTTATTGGTGGACATTCTAAAAATTAGTGGAATACATTGCTAAATTTTTCACAAGTAGTCTTAATTTCGTGTAAGGTTGTTTTGATACGCATTCTTATGAATGCTGGTTTGAGATGGTCTGAAAGTATATTTTGAACATGCCAGCAAGTTTGACTGCGGATTGAAACGGCGCCAAAAATTTCTCTTATCTTTGGCTCAACCACAACTGTGAGTTGGTATGAGCACATCATTGAAGCCCATAAGAAATAGAGTCGAGTGACTTTCCTAAATCTGAATTTTATATGTCTCATGGCTTACGCTTGAATTGCTCATGATTTTTATGGGCAATCTTCCAAAATCATATCATACGAAGAAAGTGCTCCCAAGCATACTTCTGCATTAAGATTGAGGTTTAATGGAGCAGCTCTTGAGGGTCGACCTTCTAGCAAGGCGAACAGTCGAGAAGTAATTTATCATTTAAGTCTGTATTCGCCTGGCTTAGTATTAGGAGAAGTATATTTTTAGTGTTCAACTTCACAGTAGCGAGATGTATGGATTTTATGGATTTTCTCGTCACGTATTTCTTTGAACTAGATGCCAATAACGGCCAGCGTCAATAGGACTTTTAAAGATGATTGATTCAATTAATATACTTATTCTCAGCTGCACAATAGTAAATTCTCTGCCTCAATGAAGCGAAAAGTTGAAATAATCTGGTATGTATCTAAATCATTCACGTTACTTATTTTTTCAAAAATGCAAACAGCCATGACTCTGATTATTTATAGATTCGTCAATGGACTTCTTTTTTAAATAACAAAGCGAGATTCTCAGATTTAAGTTCAACTGCTCATAATCAATATAGCCAGTCGTTATCCAATTCTTGAATAATGGCATATAGCATATAGGATTCTTCGTACAAATGCAATGTTTGAGTTCAGAATTGAATCGTTATGTGCACTGTAGATTCTCTTATGTTTAATTACATTTCGAGTTATTTTCAACATCTTCAAGAGTTATTTTGGTCTAACTTTCCCTTAAATATTGAATGATTCTGATAGCTTCATTATAGCAACTAACAAAAAATTTAAGCTCTAACTTTTTAATTTTTAACCTGAAGTTGCCTAAAGAATACTCATTCAAATTTCACAATGTGTACTTAAGAATATATTTGTCCTCAGATGCTGAATGAATTGACTTTTTCTATACTTGCTTTCTCCGCTAATTAACACACTTAAACAAGCCTTAATCAGAACCATACAAAAAAAGCATATGCACAGTATTGTTTTGAAATGAATCAGTTTTAAGGGCTTATCAGATCTACCGATTCATGCTGCTGCTAAGACATCTATCATTGATGCTTTCAAAATATTTGACTCGGCAACATCCTGGTATTTAAAGATTCATCATCCGTCGGAGCAACCTATTCGATTTTACAGATTCAATTTTGACTAGCAAAACCTTCTTGAATTCTAGGGCTTGTTACATCACAGATATCAGGCCCATAAATGTTTCCAGTTTTTTCTTTCTTTTTGCCTTCTTCAACCTCTCAAATCTTATCACTTAGTTTATCTAAATCGATAGTCGCCTGCCATCATCTGTCAATCTTGAACAATTTGGATTTGTACAATAGCAACAACCTGATTGAAAACAGCAATCATGTCAAGAATACTAAAGTACACTCCAAAGTGAAGTCAGCCTCTTTATGTCCTCACCTTATGTGATCAGAAAAATTTTTGACTGATTGTACTCATGGTAGGGTTGTCATTTCAAAAATGACACACATATGTTAAGGTATGAGAGAATAACGCAATAAATCCAGGTGACTCCTATCAAATGCTTCATTTATTCTTCAGTCCTTAGACACTGCTTCCATGAAACTCTTCCTTATATCTGCTACCACAATCTTTTTTTCTACTTTTTATCGCAACATTAAAGAATTGGAAATTTTCAATTCCCCAAATGACCCAAGCTATAGATCCAAATTTTCAAACTTACATATTCCGGAATTTAGCTCCATAGAAATTCAATACCCACATTAGATCACTTTTTAACCGATGGGTATTTCTAAATAGGGATAAAACATAAAGTGACGAATAAGTGGCGATACAGCACCTCACTCAATCTCTGTCAAAGGAAGTCAATAGAATGCCACTTACTTGCATCGTGCTCAAATACTTACCGCCGCCTGGTAGGCTCCCAATTCTTAATTTTCCACCCACACTTTATCCCGTGGAATCAGATGAACTCTGTTATAATGATGCAAATTTCTTGTCGATCAATTTGTGATAATAGAGTTTTCCAGTTGGAGTATCGTGATTACAGTTAATTCCAGAGCATTTAAACATCACTGACAGTAATCAATAAACGAAAAAGTTTTTATCTAGCTGCCTTGAATATATTTTTGCTACGACTGACCAGCCAAGGTCTTCGCAAGCTACTCTTAAAAGCGAGACTGTTACTTCGTGTGAAATTAACTTTGTCCTTTTTTAAAGCAAGAGCGAATGATTCTAGACCAATCAACATCCAGTGAAAGTCAAGTATATGATAAAAACTTTGCCATTGGTTTTTGAGCTTCGGCTCATTATCATCTTAAAAAAATTGCAAGACATTCCGCCAAAGAATCATCAGACTCGACTTTTTTGAATAAGCTCTTATCTTTCAACATTAGAACATTAGTTGTTCGAGAGATCGGCTTATGCTGCTTGAAAAAATTCGCTGATTCAGGTTTAGTATCCTTTTGAAGTAAGATCAATGTCAAGTTTTTCATCAGATTATTATTTCAAATCCATCAAATACAGGCACAACCTGCTTTGAATGAAAATCAAAGAATCAAAGCCACCATGTCGTGATATCTCTCATTGGAACATTGAGTGTTTTTTTTCATAAAATCCTGCAAAGAAACCTCAATAAACAAAACCCTAAGACTTGATGTAAATCAAATTTCAGTTTCACAAACCTCCAAAAAAAACGAACCAGCTGAAAGAAGAATTTTTTGATGAAAGTCGATATAATTTGAAAATTTAAGTTGCTAATTTTTTAATGAAACTTTTATGCTGATACTCCATCAGATATTTTGTTAAGTTCACTTTCCACATAAATTTCTTTTTTTCAACATAGATGTAAATGAGGCATTCATCAAACCTTTATTTAAATCTTCTTCTTCATTTCAAAGTTATTCATTTTCGAGTAATTGATCATCTTATAGCAACTACAGCACAGTAACACCATTGTACACATTAAGTGAGCAACTATAATGAAGCTACTTGAGTCGGATATTTTGTTTGGTTCGCAAATTATATCTCTGTTTAGGTCAAAATAGTGTTAATTTTCTTTCATCCGATTGTATGTTCTCTTCGAAATGCTCAGCGAGCTGGGGTTGCAAATAATGTGTTTCTTCTGATACTCAAACATTTATCAGATATAAGCATGGTTGAAACCAAGCTCAATCACTAGAGTCTTTTTGGAATGATGCAAATAATGTGATTCAATTTATGGTACAATCTGATTTAGTTGTACAAGTGCTATCGTCGAGCTACATTTCCATCTTGTTGTAACAATGATAAGCGCGATTACGAGTGTAGCTAGCTTACGAGAATCAGAATAGGCAGAAGACAATTATTTGAATAGGTTGCTAAAAGAACCGACTTCATGGGGTCACCTTAAGTGTCGCTAATTATTTCGCTTACGCTGACTGAAATATTCAATTTGACTTCTTTCTGTGCATTTTTGCATGTTTAATGACCCATTGACATAATAAAGAAAGCAAGGTTCAGCTGCCTCAGTTTTTTTTAGTAAAAAAGAACTCATAGTGCCAGTAGGCTAGATTTATCTTAAGGTCAACGCGACGCAGTTGGTATTCATAGCCATTTTTTTTTATCACCTGTTATCTTTTTCGCCATTCTAGATGCTATAGAGGCTTGAAATTTAACGTAGTCGATCAACTATAATAGCAAGAGTTCTTTGGATCTTCTCCATCTTTTATTCTTCAAATTTCTTCTTCTGAATCTCATAAGAGTTTCCCAATGAAATTATTTGATTTTGTTTGCTTCGTGATCATTTCTTCGATTAGTTCGCTGACGTCAAAATTTTTCTTACATGCTAGATCTGAAGACGAATGTTTACCAAGTTCGATGAAGATTCTGCAAAGGTGGCTCAACATGGAGCCTGAAATCCTGGTTGATGCATTCCGTTCAATTGACAAACAGGAGCCTATTGTCATCGCCATGGAGTTCCGAGACCTCTCTTCTGGAAACTTTACAGTTTCCACGATTTCGTCTCGCGACGCACAAATCGAGTTTAGAATACAGTCTTCATGGAAGCGAGATTTGGTCCAAATGCTTACGGGACAGAGACGCATTCAACTAATAACTCCGACTCCGCTGAGCCGCCTAGCAATATTCAAGGCTAAGACGTCTTTGTCAGAAATTGATGCAACTATAGCAAAGGATAGATTTGAGCGAGACTTTGAACCACAATTCGATGAATCAGCAGAAAGTTTACTGAAAAGACATAGAGAAATCGTAAAGCTTGAAGTGCATCACTCCAAAGGAGTCGGATTTATTCATCTGAAAAGTGATTCTCAAATAAACTTCCAAAAAATTTCAGTGATTCACACAGATACAGCGCCTATTCAAACAGTGCCATTCATATTTAGCCCCTTTCAGTTGCTTGAAAGAACTGTCTTTTTTGAATTGGAAAAGCTCACAAAACCCTTTATCTCTGACTTTCTTAGGCGGTCGAAATTCAAACAAGATTTGAGAATGAACATCCTCGATTGGTTGCATAGCAATCCTCCCATCATTTTTAACTTGACAGAGGACTTCAATAGAGTAAAGACAGGAAGTATAGAGGCTGTTAAGCTGCAAGACACTGGACCAAATTATACCACAGGTTACCTCCGCATAGCTTCTTGCCCGAAAGACATCTTTTTTCACTCATTTACACGAATTCGGGAAATTAAGTCATTAGCAGAAAAAAATCTGATTGTGCTTCCTGGCAAGTGGCCCATTTCCGAATTATCTCGGGCATTTTTTGGGTTTTCCACCACAGAGGAGCACTTCCGAAGAACGTGCTAAGACTTTCATTCTTGTCAAACAAACAAGTATGTGGAAAACCTTTTTTTTAATGAAGCATTAAAAAAATATGGACACAATGAATTCTTTTGTATAACCTTCCGAGTTTTCTAGATTTGTGATAATTATTCTTCACAAAACAGAACATCAAAAATTATTTAAAGTCAGTTTGATGGTATACAAATTGATTGACGCACATAGAGAGAAAAAATATAAAGAGTGTTTTGCAAGTCTATGAAGCCTCATTTTAGTCATTATTTGCCATCGATAATAAAAGTTAACTTGAAACACAGTCATTATAATGTCAGAATACGTATCTTGAGAAGCGAATTACAAGAATACTCTTAAGTGCTCATCTCGATTTGTAAACTATGACGTGTGTAGTCATTCATACTTGAGCCGTGAGGAAGTGCAATCTTGCCTTTCAGGTTGATCTAAGTAAGTTGCTAGGGTATATCATTTTAAATTTCGAAGTAGATGTCCGATGGCTACCTCCTGAAAAACCGTTTTACCATAATGTGGCTTGACCTCAGAGCTCGAATTGGTCATCGGTTCCATTGTATATCATGTCTAGACTGTACAAATTACAAACCTTATTCTGAAATGGCCAATCTCCAGATGCTTGTACTGACAACAAGCAAAAAACAAGACCCCGAAAGAACATAAACATCCACATTCTTATTTGTGAGTTTATCAAATTCTCACCGAGATTGCTGAGATGCAATCTGTTATTGAACGGTCCAAAGTAACTAAGGGAACCCCGTTGCAGTAGTGGGTAAGCACGGTACTTCATGTGTATCTGAGCCACTACAAAAGATTTTTGATACAGACGTATCATGCTATCCACAGATCCTTAATGTAAAATCATTTTAATGAGATTGTAAACATAACAATCTGTGTGCTGACTCGACGATTCTGATGGCTTTGTATCCAGAGAATACCTAGCAGAAAACTTTGGTTGCACATTTAAGAATTTCGAAAATTTTTAGTTATGTTATACTGTGTTGCCTTCTGTCGATATTCTTTGAAGAGACAATGCCATATTTTGGCGGCTCTAGCTCTCAAACTTTAATCTCTCATTCACCATTGTGTCACCTATTTTCTGTCAAAAAAAGTCTATATGCCAGCTATTAGGTAAAATGGCATAATCCCTGTAAGACGGACGTTTTAATCGTAAGCTAAAGCGAAGCATTACACTCTCGTAAAATGCACTACTAAGCAAAGTGACTTGCTTGACGGCTTTTCATGATTGAATAAGTTATAAAGTAATTGTATACATTAGAGGCCATGTCGGAAATCCTAAAGAATAAAATTTTCGCTATTTTATGATTGATTTTTCGCGAGCAAACAATCCCATATATAGGCCGCGAGAGATATTTGTTTATTTCTGCTAAATATAAGACTTAAGAGTTTCACAAGGCTTGCAAGCAATAGCCTATAATTCATCAGCCTCTTTCAAATTTTAGAAATCCTAATATGCCTCGACTAAGTCTCGTCAAACATACATTGCCTGCCTGAATGTCTTTGTCACCACACGCACGCATATAATAGAGCCAAATGAGACTTGAAGAGCGGGTGATGCATTAGATATCTTCAGCTCAGCACTTCATCAATTTTACATCGCAATCAATCGCTGTAGGAGAGTAACTTGCCATTTGATGCAACTGTGAACAGTTGTCATGTCTTGATAGCCTCCAAGCAATTTTGTAAATGCCTCTTGAAAAAATTAAAGATGCTATACCATCTCTTCCTAAACCCTGAGAACTTGTCAACACTTCCTTTCTTAGAGTGGTACAACTATAGACATATGAATGACGAAGCGGGCGCTTTTTCGTAAGACAGACAAATTAACAAATTTGTTTACAGAAATTACATTTTCGTTACAGTAATTAGTTTCAGTTTTGAACTTATCACTGAAGCAAAAAGATTTCATTGTTCTCTCGGGATGCAAGACTTTAAACGATAATTTATTTTATATTATTATAGGAAATTATAAAATGCGGTTCTAGCGGGCATCTTAACGGCAAGCCCACTTTTAAGTAGCCAGCCCTCGTTGCGAAACCTCTGAAATTCAAGTGTAGCGAAAGTAAATCAAGAGTTGACAGTTGAGAGTAAAACTTGTATATATACTTCTCGCATGATACGACATTGAGTGACAGTTGTAAATTACTTTAACCGAGCAGAAGGATTCACATTTTCTACTCATACTTACAGCAAGAGAAGCTTTTTTCTGTCTTGTGTTGCTTTCTTTTATTTGAAATATTATGGCTGACGCATTTTGCTTTTCAGAAATTATCACTATATGTATTCTAATGAAATATGGAACCGTGCAAACACTGACACATGATTAGAATGTAGAATCATTCAAACTTCTGCGTGTTTTCTGTCAGATGTCAAACATGGCGTCTCAGTCTAATGCCATTTCAAAGTCGTCAATTTCACAGCTTTCAGATGATGGAACCTATCAAAACTGTACCTTTATATTGACGCATCCAATATTACGTCATGCTGTGGCTTTCATCCGCAGTAGAAGCGAGAATTGACCATGTGCCTTGAATTGTCTCACGCACCAGCGAATATTGAAAATTACTGGTTGAATCACGCAGATTGAGTACTAAAGTGTGCTTTCGATATTCTGGAGCTTCTCTTTGGAAAGCTATTTAAACTTCTCCCAAGTTTATTGACAAAAGAAAATTTCAGAAAGGCTGGATTTTTTGGATTGCGTCTATGAATTATTGCAAGTAAATCATCGACAGAACTAACGGGAAATAGTACCACAGTCTTATTGTATTTATGAGTCATGCTTGACTCAATGTCGAAGCAATTAGATGAAGAAGCTGACAAGAAGGCTCCCCTATAAATGATTCCTACAGGCCTGGTGAATTCAAGCTCAGAGACCAGAGAGTGAGAGAAACTCCTCATCGAAAAAGACAGCCCGCCATAAGAAGAGAAGTGATTCAAGGAAAAAAAATGCCTTCCAGATAATCTCATACACTTAGGCAATCTCATGACACATAACTCCAAAAGTCTATAATTAAGAAGCTAAAAAGATAATAGAACTCATGCTTCTTACGATTGGCAGATTTACTGCTTCTTAGGTTATGAATAAAGTATACCATAAAACTTTAAGGCAAAAGTCACCAGGAACAAAGCTTACATCCCAGTGATCGAATGCTTGACCGCGATTCGTATCAAACATATAAGCTCCTTTCATTAGGCACAGAATGTTAGCTGAAAGTATTTCATCCAATTTGAGCCCATAATTTGAGTCAAAATAAGATAACGATAGTCTATTAGTAAATCTGGCCTTAGAACACAATCGTACCATAGCTAGCCATGATTCCAATGTAGAGTCAATGGTATTTCGGGATTTATAAGGATTATTCTGAATTTATCTGTATACCTCAACACTCTAAATGTACATTGAGATTTGTTAACTTGTATAATGTATTAAAAATGATATTTACTTTATGCGTTGCATTAATAGCAAATTTAAAATAATAGAACAGCATTCAATTAATACATTTCAAGTCAGCCACTCCGACACTTTTACCATCCCTATCCTACTTAGATAGAAATTTTTTTGCCTATATCGACGGTGTCGCCGCGGACTGGATCCCACCTAAGTCCTGAAAGCTTAACTGGTGTTTTCCATCCAGCTTTCTGTACTGATTTCTCATTAACAAAATTTTTTTCTTTTACTGGTGATTGGTAATGCTGAGGCTCGAATTTTGCCTGTTTCAAGGATACCCGTTTTGGTTTCAATTTGATGATATCTTCACTTGATGATATGTGACCCATCTCAGAGGGTATGTTGAAAGTCTTATCCTTTTTGATAACTGGATAACTATTTTCATCCAATGGTTCCCATTTAGGCATTACCTTAGCCCGTTTTGGTTTTTCAGGCAACACAGCTAAAGGCTCAGCCGCTGTCAATTGTTGTTGCAACATCTTGAGACGAGCAGATCTCTTTTCATTCTCCAAATCGGCATCAGATATCTCAGGTTCGAATTCACGGATGTCGGACAGTTTATTTCGGAAAGATACATATTTTCGAGGTTTCAAAGCTTGCATCACTTGCTTCAGAATACTCTTACGAGGTTTTGCTGACCCAGATGCCGGCATTTTGCCTTCACTCACTCTTTGAACATCATCGGGGAGTGTAATTAATATTCTTTTGACAGCTTGACGATCGTTTTTTTCAGGCGCAAATTCATAAGACCCTAAAGCGCTATTCTTTGTTGATTCAGATAATGAGTAGGTACCTTTAAATTTTTGATCCTCAGTGTTATGTATTGAGTCGATAGCTAGCGAATCTACAGAAAAAATCGTTCTCAATTGATACCAAGTAACATTTAGCGGCAAATACTCAGAGATAGCCTACCTTTAGCAAGGGCGACAAAGATTAGATTTCGTACAAGAACCGCTAAATACCACGCAAAAATGAGTCTCATCTTTATAAAGTGGACAAATGTTTCAATTATTTACTGCTCAGTGTTTCGCCTGCTGTCGGTATCTTATCAATGACAACTGGGTCTGGACAATTATTAGAAAATCTATAATGCTTGATCCCGAGTCAACATTTGTCGCTCAATGCCAAAATTGCAATTTTGAAATAGTTGTGAATACTGTTAGTAATTTTTGCTTCACCATAAAATTATGACGTTCGTTTTTTCACTCCCAGCCTTTTTATGACACAAACAATTTAGCATAACGTTACAAAATTTGTTATGAATACTCATTCCGTGAGTCGAATGGTAGGAAAACTCTTGTCAAATGCAAGGCGAAAAGCTTTGAAGAACACGCTCTTTATAAGTGTACCACAATTTTTGTTTTTTGGTCTAGATGCAACTGTGCGTACATATCACTTTACTTGTTTTCTTATCATTCGGCTCAGTTCCGGGAATTAACCAAGGTACGCTCAGTTATGTGTGAACAGCATGCATATATAGCAATAAAATGAAGGCCCTCTGAACCCTCAAATATACATTCGAAGGATTTAAGCGAATATGTTCTATCTACAATTCAATATTTTGCTTTTTCGACTCTCTTGATTCCTAGTGTTGGACTTTATCTTCAGAGGTAGATTCACTTTCCATCTGAAAGCTTCACTGTAAGGCTCGTTGACATTTATTGAGGCTTCAGGCGTATGTAGTTCGACTTTGTGCGGGCATATATGCGTCATTATCCGTCACCCCGACAGTCTGCATAAATAATTTCGATGTTGTGAAGAACTTTCACAATTGATCATTTGACATTTGGTCAAGATGATTGTATAGGTATCCCAAAAAATATACATTGTACGAGCTCATCAACGATTTTGTTTAACTTTGAAAAAGATATTGACTAGTATGTAGTAAATTATTCGCCGTAAAAAAAATTTTAATTCAGGAATATTTTTAAGATTTCCATGCATTTTTTGGAGTGCATTGATTCCTTGACACCAGATTGAGGAAATCGCCGGGTTAAAGGTAAAGCTGTCAGAGATGTGTCAGTGAATCTCAGCGAAATTGTTGTCTACGGAGTTCGGCGAGTATTGCTAACGAATTGCTATACTATCTCATCATTGGGAAATAAGAAGGCATGTGGAGGCATCATATTCTTAAGTTGTTCGTATTATCGTCAGCGTTAAAAGGGTTGACCTTTGAATGACAATCGCAACGCAAAGTAGAGTTGAGTATTATCGGGGATGATTGAAGCCTTGGGATGGTTAAGCTTTTCATGATGTATTATCAGCGCGAAAGTGGTCTTTCGTGAGTTAAATCCATTTGAGCTAAGCTAATAATTCAGCTCAAAGATTGAAGTTTTCATTTGTATTCTCCACAGTCATTTCCTCCGACATCGTTTTCTTGAAACATAATTAAAATCAATATTTCCGACATGCAAGGTTTGTTAAAGTAGTTCTTATTTGAAAAGTAATTTTCCAGCCTATCGAAATTCCACTCGTCAAAAGGACTACAACATTTCAGACCACGCGTATTTCCACCGTATCACATCAAGCACATGATCAAGAAAAAAGATAGCATTGACACATTCTAATTTTGTTAATTATCATAATTAATATTCTCATTAACAGCGCCTTATATTCACTTGCTTTGTTGATCTCAACTTAATGAAAATTTCAGAGTTTTGATACACTGTCACAATGAGAATAAAGAAATGTATTTGCCTCAATTCAAGATCAGAAAGCTTGATAATAATATAAAGCCGTAAGTTTATTCGAGCTTCACGAGTGAAAGTACAAGTAATCACCACTCAAAATCACTTGCTAGTACAGGAGGTTGCTCAGTGCTTTTGGAAAGTCCTAAGCTCTCCAATATTTCTTCTGCCTCTCTACAATCTTCATGCGACAAGAGTGAGCTATCATCATTCAAGATTTTTCCGACACTCTCTTCAAAATATTCAAGATAAGGTAATAAGTCAGTGGACTTAACATCACCTGAACATATTATGAAAAGCCATGTGAATATATTCACCGCTTTTACTAAACTGCTTCAGTATGCAAACCACATTTGGGGCTGCCTGTGGATCGAATGATTTTCGACTTTCGGGTGACAAGGGAACACAAATGTTGCCAGTAGCAATATGCACACAGAAAGGTGCTTTCAAAAGATGTCCGATATCTTTGCTGAATTAAGTTCATTCTTTACATATCATTCAATTTCTTTTACTTTTGGACTAATTAGTTGCTAATTATTAAGAATATTGTTATTCCGAACAAATTCACACGCACCTGACATTGATATCAAGTCTGGGGTAACAGACAGATAGCATGATCTCCTTGTGTGTCACATTATCTCGACTACTTTGTACGCAACTGATTACCTTCGACAATTATGACATTGAAAGCACACCTTTTCCCACAGGTCTAGAGAGCAGCCATTCCATGTCGAATTTTCCCATCTAAAAAAGTCGTCTACTAAATGTTTGTGGAGGAAAATCTCTTAACCTTTAAAATCTTGTCTGGAAAAGTCCTTCATATATGCTATCAGAGTCTTGTAACCCGAGGATTCAGTTTTAAAGAAGTCTTGATCAGCCATCAAAACTTTGTACAATGGAAGTCCTTTTGCGTAGGCTCTTCTGAATAAAAATGCTCAGGTTCATCAAATAGAAAGAAAAAATAGATGCGAATGATAGTTAAAGTATGCCGTACTCGCATTAGCAATACCTACTCGGCAAACCAGGTCACCGCGTTTCCGAATAAATTAACCTTTTTTTTTTGGCTTCCTGAGCCCTGAATTTTATTGAATTATTTTAGCCTTCATGCATTTACTGTAATCAAGTTGAGATAGTCTGATATCGCGGCTCGTCCTTCGCTTGATAAATTTCGTGCAGAAGCGTCCGAAACCCAACAATGGATACCTCTTCGACCGGAAAAAACCCACATGATATGTTTGAAGCCGAAATCCTCTGCCAAATTCAATAAAGTAATCGCCCACCCCGAAGAGCTGCTTCCAAGACTACGGCGGCAAGTTCGAGGAATTTCCTGCATCAATTGTCAGTGATGGCTCTAGATAAATTCTCATTCAGGTTTTGAAATAACAAGTTACCAGCATCTCTTGCAAACAGTTTTCTCTCTGCAGCAGGTTCGAATTCCGTCATAGTCATTCATATCAATGTCAAAAACAAGTTCTTTTTCGACAGGAAAGAACTTTTTAGTTCCTGACTTATCTTTCTGCATAATCTGAGGGAATTAATTATGGTCTACGGTGGGACATTCTGATCAGCCTCACTCACCGGAGACGAATATATTGCACCTATGTCAAATTTGTGTGGCTGTTTATTCATGAGATGAAGCTTTAAATCAGCTGCATTCTTGATAGACTGCCATCTGAAGGATTTTTGCTGTGAGTGAAGTCAGCCTCGTATTTTTGTTAAGCTTATCACATTCCTTGATGACCGACCGTAAATAGTATTCGTCGTTGTTTGTGGCAACAGTCATAGAGAACTCCCGTCTTAGTAATTTTTCAGGATTGGAACCTTCTGAAAATCAATCAATTGAACATTGTTCAGCTGAAGATGCATTTTTTACGCAATGAAATTATTCAGTGTGTATACAGTTTTTGCTGCAATTAAACTTATCAACAAACTTAACTTCTTTGCGATAACCAGTCACATATTAATTCAAAGGGATACAAGCGATCTAAAAAAGACGTAATTTTTAAAGATTCACCATAATAATGCTTGATATCTTCCATCATTTAGGTTGCCTGGTCTGGTAGAGTATAAGTAGGCCATATTATTGCTTTTAAGTGCCGTATATTCTGCAAAATTTACTTTCTGCGAATAACCCTGTCTCAGAGTAAGTAGAAGAGATTTTGTCTAACGTCGATCAAAAAGTGGTGTCTTCAAAACTACACATAATTTTCCATCTCCTGTCTTCAACAACAAGCAATTATTGAAATTGATAACTTCAAATCTTGCGGCTACCTTTCAAAAGTCAAACAGCAGTAGCCATAGGCTGCCTTATGTCAATTAGCTTATAAGAGGCCTCTCTTGTTGTCATTAGACTGATGCTGAAGTACTATGGTCCGTGTTAGTGCAAACTTCATAGTAATTTGAAGTCTTAGTTTCTTTGCTTTTGTCTCTTGTATGCATGATAAACGCATTCATGACAATGTAATCTCAAAACTTATGCTTAATGAAGTGTTATTATGGCCTTTCAATTTATCACCGTTGGTTGTTGATTTTTGACGAGACCATTTCATTCTATTATGACTAATCATTCAAGTATATTTAAAGAAGAACCGATGGCGAGTATTTTGGCCCGGAATCGTGTATTAAGCCCCAAAGTTTTCACTCACCGCATCTCGATGTCAGAAGGAATCGCCTGTTTCTTCTTATTTTGTGGTCTACGAGAGTGCGATTTAGTGCAAAAGGATTACTAATGCGGGTTAAATTTCCATCTTTTCGGTGAGCAGAAATCTCAGTTTCTTCTTATTTAGACTTAGCCATTTCTTCAATAATACACATTTTTTAGAAACCTACATCGGTAATTGGGGCGTGTGTTGAGACCTCAAAATGGAAAATATGTTAGGTTTTAGAGAATATCTCACTGGTGTAATCTCCCTGCGCATATAATTTAAATTCATAAACGTTTAAATTATGTGATGTCGTTTGATCTGAAAGTGTCGTTTGAAGTCCATCAAGGCTGCTTACGCTTTCTCGAACCTTAAGTGGTCGTCCTTTCCGAGATTGATTTATACGTGGGACAGATTTTTCTATAAATTTTTCTCAGACTTCAGTAATCAACCGTTCTTTTAATGCGTTATTAAGACCCTTATCGCTGACAGAAGAACTCTGGATGTACTTAAGAATATTTATATTAGTCTCAGCCGAGCTAAGGAAATACTCGCAAATTCAATAGCTCAATTGGTATTGCACCCAATTCTTATATAACAACAATCTTATCTGCCGCTTAAACCATTGAGGATGGTAGAAGTATTGAGAAATGTATTAATGGGAGAATTAAATATCGTCGATCGAATCTTTCGTCGCTATTTAAGCTGAAATAGGAGATAAACAACCAAGGCTGCAAAGTTCAGAATCGTTCTCCTCTAGAACCTCGCAATTCCGGCTTCGGATTTCTGGACAGATCATTTCTTCTGTAGAGGTTCGTTTTAGGTTTCGGCGCGTTGTTCAACTTTAATTGAAAGTTGAAGTCTTCTCATTCCAAAAGTGTGAATTTTATTTTAAACAAAAATTGTAATGATAAGCACATTATGCTAGGATTCGAGATTGCATTGTGTACTTGACGAATATCACTCAAGCAAAGAAGGAAGGGAAGATGAATCTGTTCATGGAAAGTATCTAAATTTTTGCTCTATAGATTAACAACAGCTCTCATTAGCAAAGGCTTTAAACGTGAATCATTTTTCGGGATCTCTCCCGCAAGACGTTTATTGCTAACTAAATCCTTCTTATTCTCTCTATTCACGTTAACGTCAGCCTCCGAGTATTATATTGCTTTTATACTTAGGAGGACTTCGCTCCTTCAGCAAGCGCACCGAGCAACGAATCGCTGTACTTGCCATGGAGTTAGGTATCTTGAGATCTTATGCCGAATAAATCAACTCAATCCCTATAAGCATACGACTCATAGTCTAGCTGTCATCGCGTCAGCGTAGGACCAACGTCCTAACTACTCTCAGTGTTATTTTACATGAATTTATATATGCATGCAGCCATGTTTTACTTAACATCATGACTTGTATGTGAAGGAGCAGAGAACTATCTTATGTGTATGAGTTTAAAAAGTTACCGATGTATGAGCTGTCTAAATAATAAATATTATATGTGAAATTATATTAATTAAAGAACAGGTACATGTTTATACATGCAAGTATAAAAAATGTAGTAACTTGCGTGCCGCAATCTGGATTCACATTAAGCGTATCGAATTATACAGAATTGTATATGAGCTTAATAAATGTGTATTACTTTTTGATTGTGCAAGTCAGAACGTACATTTATTAAATACCCGTACAGTCACAGATCTGTACCACAGTAATTACGCAGTTGGGACCCGATTCATATTTCTGGTTACAATGAATTAAAAGTGCATGTAAACATGTTGATGTTTAAGTTTCTTTAACGTCTGTTCTGTACAATGAACTTTCATGTTATTTAATACAAATTGAAGCGACACATATTAAACGTTTATTCGTGGTATTGTTGTAGTTGATCAAGAACTAATTGATGTAGAAATCCGTCCCTAACTGAGCACTCATATCATCGGCAGCAGTAAGTTGCCAGCAAACACATATAGCATTTGCAACTCAAAATGATGTTATATGCAAATATGTGTGCGTTGAGCGACATTAATAAGAAACTCGATTCCATTAAGATGGAAGTAATCAACGCTACAGAGCAGCTGATAATAGAAGACGTTAGCATATCGGAACTTTAGGATATGATCAAATTGATAAAATATGTGAGTAATAATTTATACACAACTTTGAGTTCAACGATGTCGATCAGCACAAGATTCGAGCTTAACCAATGATTTATATAAAATTGTGGATTTTAACTACGATCAAACGACAAAAATTCGCTCCTTATCGAATACAGAAGAAATGAGCGAAGAGCTTAAAAAGTGCAGGGACATTGTATTTCGCACGTAAACTGTTTGACCGCTTAATGTGAAGTACTGTTGTGATTCAAGAAGCTCTAATATTTTATGAAATTGCTATGTTGAAACTGACACCATATCCATAGTTTTTATCTGACAGAAAAGAAGGCGCCGAATTCAGTATGAAATATTGAGAATAGTATAAAACTCCAGAATAGGTCATGATTTAACCAAATAGAATAAAGTCTTATGAAAAACAGAGCAAAAGTATAGCAGATAAATAAGCGAGGATGCTGCTATAATGCTTATATCTAGTGATTAATTGTTAAATAATACTGACGCTAGGCGCATGTGTTTTTACAAATAGTCTTGTATTCAAATAACTACTTCAATTTTCTTTTTGAATTCAGTTATCAGAAAAAAAGCTGTGAGTCCGGTAACTCAAAAGCCTTAATTATTAAAATGTTTGACGGCTAAAAATAAATTAAAGTTAATAGAATTCGAAATCCATCATTGTGAAGCTTAAATATAAGTAAAAAAGTAATTCTGATATTTTACATTCAGCTCTGTTCGCTTGAGATGTATTACTGTTCAATGATATTTTTAATGGTTTAGTATAGTAACTTATTTAAACCTAAACTTACGGTAGTTCAGTTGGTAGTGCATATACATTAGTAGTCCGTTATAATGTTAGAACTCAAGTTCGATTCACGCTTATTGCAAATGGCCTAAAAACTGTGAAATAAATCATTATGAATCCACATGAGAAGTGATTCTGATACTTTACATTGAGTACCCTCGTGCTAAGTGTTAGAAAAATTTCATAGTTTAGAATGCTTTGTGATCTAAAGCTATGTGTTTTGGATATATGAAAAGCAATGTTGAGATTTGCATGCATGTACATGAGAACTTTCCTGTGCTTTTTAACAAACTAATTAAAAAGAATTTTGAATCATGTCGAGTGCATCAAAAGCAGATGATCTAGATTTTATGAACCGTGAATTGCTTTTAAACAGTCACAATAATAAAATTCGAACCAGAACTGAAAGCGTAGTTTCAATTGTGGATCTTTTGGGACCGTATGTTAAGGATTGTCAGCGGTTTTCTTATTATGTTAAGGAATTGATATAGGAATCCAATTAGAAAAAGCGATAAAAATCTTATCTCGTTCAGATTTCAAGGAACTTCAAGCTTAAGATAAAGAATTGTTGGAAAAATAGGTGGATCACATTTCTAAAAAGTGCAGATAAAAACAGTTATATTTTCACCTTTTTCAATAAGTCTAGTGCAGGGCATCATATGGAGCTGTGGCAGGTATTATACTATCAATTGATGAGGTTAAAAACCGTGAATAACTAATTATTTCTGTTTCTAAAAAGTTATTTCCGGTTAGAGGTATGTTTTTGAATTAAAATGTCAATTGTTCGATGGTTTGTGTCATTTGTCAACAAATTTTATTGTTAATTAATTAGAGAATAAAGTAACGAGATATTTACGTATGTTTAATTGTCAAAATATGCAGCTAAATAACATCTGAAAGAAACTTTGTTGTCTTATCTTCTGATTGTTATTAAAAATAAAGTAAAAAGAAATAGGAGGGCAACAAGTGTACACGAAATGGAAGAGGATGCAGCTTTTGTAAAACAAGAATTTATTAGATAACAAAAAAATCTTTTTCAACCTTTAGGGATTATGCCAGTTGACATAGACAATAAGAGAATGAGAGATATTCCATAATACCATGTAAAAAAAATTGAATCTCTAGAACACTTGGCCGTAGGTAATATGACAAGTGCATGGATTGTGAAAAATCAAGTCATTGTTATAGACAGTGTCCTGAGAAAAATAGTTATTGTAAAATTTAAAAAAAAATTGGTCATTGTTCTACAGTTTGTTCAAACGTAGCTTTTAAAGATAATAAAATGAGAAATGTAGCAGTTTTGTGCTAAATCTTTTATCTTAGTGGTATTTTTGTACTCTTGTTTAGTCGGATATAGGTGTTTTGAAATTTTAACAAGTAAATTGATTCTTATTAAGTTCTTAAGGTTTCTTAACTTTCCTAAAAGTTCTTAAAGTTTGCATGTAAATAATTCACTATCAAATAATATAAGTCCCCTGAGGTTCCCTTGTGTCGGAAACGGGAATTATACACCCGTTTTGGACCATAATGCGCTTCTTCTTGTCAGGTTTCCCAGAAATGCGGAATACTTATGGATAAAAACTTTTTTTATATATGTTCTTACTAAATTTCCAACCCCGCCTTTTGAACCTTGAACTTCTCACATTGGGCCTTTTATCACTGTTACGGCTTTAGGTAAAATTTCAGTTTTAAATTGCGGTAATTCAATACCTAGCGCCTGTTCAGAACCCCCAACGTTCATATTAGTTATTTTTCCCA